>JABUQX010047707.1:0-7500 GCA_015478945.1 Trachelipus rathkii | reverse complement strand
GTGTTAGTGAATATAAGTAGGGAAGACATTAAGAGAATGAATGGGGAACAAGAACCAATATAAGGGCAGTATATATTTATTGGGGAGAATAAGTATGAGGCCTTCAAAGCTGTTAAGATACCTTGTAGGGTAGGGGGAATTAAATTTTGGATTAGGACAGAAGTTGTAAAAGGAGAGATTCCGTGGTTAATAGGGAGACAGACTATGGAAAAAATGAAAGTAATGATAGATTTGAATGAAAAAAAGGTTATTTTGGGGGATTTAGGTAACGCAACTCTACACTATAACACTGTAAGACATATTAGAGTAGGGATACTTGACACTGACTCAGAGGGTAATCAAAATGAAATGTGGTATGGTAGGTATAAAAGGGAATGGTTATTGGAACCAAAGGGAAGGAGAATTAAATTATTAAAATTACATCTGCAATTTGGTCATGGGAGTTGTGAAAAAATTATGAAGATGATAAAGACAGCCTATCATAACGAGGAAGGTGTGAGTGAAGAGATAATAAAGGAGATAGAGGAGGAGTTAAAGGACCTATGTAACACCTGTAAGGTGTGCATAAGGTATAAAAGAACACCAACAAGACCCGTGGTTGGCTTCCCACAAAGCCAAAAGTTTAATGAAGTGGTGGCAATGGATTTGGGGGAATTTAAAGGAAAAATGTTTCTATTGTTGGTTGATGTCGCAACAAGGTTTTGTCAGGGGACGTGGAAAAGAAATAAGAAGGGAAAGGAAATATCAGAGAAAGTATTAGATAAGTGGATTAGCATATTTGGAGCGCCTGAATGTTTATTTACAGATAATGGATTGGAATTTAATAACAAAGAGATGAGAAGTTTAAATGAAAGGTTCGGTATAAAAATGAGATGTACGGCAGCGGAGAGTCCATGGAGTAATGGTACATGTGAGAATCTGGTGGGGCTTGTGAAGGAGAATATGAGAAAATTGGAAGAGGAAGTACCAAATCTAGAAATATGTCTCAAGTGGACTATTGCAGCCAGGAACAGTTTGTTAATGAAAGGAGGTTATGCCCCTAATCAACTAGTATTTGGTAGAAACTTTGGGGTACTGACAATAAAAGAAGGAAAGAAGAAAATTAGTATGTTAGAAAAAGGAAATAAATGTGAGATCATAAGAGATACACTGACTGGATTACATCTAGCTAGGGAAATACATATAAAAAGAGAATCAGAGGACAGAATAAGAAGAGCTGTGTTAGAAAATGTTAGAGAACACAAATTGGAAGAAGCGCAGATAGGAGGAATGTATTATAAGAGGGAAAATGAAAAAGAATGGAGAGTACCAGCTAGGGTGGTAGGAAGAGACGGGAAGGTAGTAATAGTAAAACACGGAAGTTCGGTGCGTTGGGTAAACAGAGTACACATAACAAGAATACAAGCTGAAACAACTAATAAAAAGAAAATGGAATTAAAATCACATGAGGAAAAAGAGCAATTACACGAGAAAAGAAGTAAGGCAAGGAGAAGAGAGCAAGTATATGAAAATGATTCAGATAGCAAAGGAGAGAACAGTGTATACGGGGAAGTTAAGAAGAAAAGAGAGTGATTGGTCAGAAAATGTTGAAGGAATTCTAGATACAAGAGACGATGGAAGAAAGGAAAATTAATAAAGAGGCGTTAAAGAAGGGGGGGGAAAGATATAGGATATGGAATGAGGATGAGGAAGAAAGGAAAATTGAGATATTGGGAAGAGCAGCAAAGAAAAGCAGTAAAAAATATAGTCAAAGCTACAACATAATCGATATACGGGAGAAGGAGTGGGTGGATCCAAGACACTACCCTGGAATAAGTGATCTACCAGATGTTTCTGAAGAATCTCAAAAACCGGAAGAACAAACAGTGATAATGAAAGGGTGAAAGGCGTGAGAGAGGAGGAACAGACAGAAACTTAAAAAACGGAAGAAACTGACGAAGATAACAGTCTTTATTTTGAAAATACAAATGAGAATATGGAAATGGAACTACAATAGGAGGCAAAAAGACAGGAATTAGAGTTGGAATGAAAATAATGTTTATAAAGAAGTACATTGATCTGAATGGAAAGGAAAAAGGGGTGATGAATACAAGATGGGTCATGACAAAAAATTAAATTGAAGGAAGGCAAAGATGGAGGGCAAGGTTAGTAGTACGAGGATTTGAAGAAAAGGGGAAGGATCTAGTAACTGATGCTCCGACGTGTGCTACAGAAACACTAAAACTGTGTCTTACAATTATGGGGCGTTATGGATGGTCATGCAAAAGTATGAACATCAAAACCGCATACCTCCAAGGAGATGAAATACGAAGAGAGGTATACATCAAGCCACCAAAGGAAGCACAGAGTAGGAACGTGTGGAGACTTAATATGGGGGCTTACGGGTTAAAAGATGCAGCACCAATCTGGTATGAGAAATTGTTGAGGGTGATACAGAAGACAAGGGGTAAATAGAGTTTTATTAATCCTACCGTCTATAGATGGAGTAAGAAGAATCGGTTAATAGGTGTTATGTGTTCCCACGTAGACGACTTATTGTATGGAGGAACAAAAGAATTTGAAAGGGAGGTGATATGGAACTTGGAGACGTCTAAAAATCGGAAATGAGGAAGAAAGATGTTTTAAATACATAGGGGTAGAGATAGAAGAACGGGAGGAGTATATTATCCTTAGTCAGAATAAATACATCCAAGAAATTAAAAAGGACAGGGAATTATATGGTAAGATTGAGAATGGTAGGGAGTTAACAAATAAGGAGATGACAAGGTACAGATCTCATATAGGGAAACTTAATTGGATAGGACAACACACAAGACCAGACATATCTTTTGATGTTAGTGTATTAACAGGCAACAGGGAAAGATATGAAAGAGGTAGATAGAGTTATAGAAAAGGTAAGAAGGAAATAAATGAATGTGCAGATAGATAAACTGAAGGGAAGTAAGTTAGAATTCGAGATTTTTACGGATGCATCATTTGGTAATGTAGAAGGTGTGAAATCACAGATTGGGTATTTGATTGGGATAAAGGATGAGTTGGGGAACAAATGTCCTTTGCTGTGGAAATCAGGAGTTGCCAAAAGGATAGCAAGGTCAACAATGGAAGCAGATGCCTTAGCTTTAAATGAGGAGATTGAAACAGGAATGTATTTAAGAGAATTATGGACGGAATTGACAAATGAAGTGATAGAGATAAGAGTGAAAGTAGACAGTAAAACACTTGTAAATGCTTTAGGGTCTACATCAGGTGTTTTGAATAAAAGATTGAGAATTGATATAGGTGGTTTAAAAGGAAAGGTTGGAAAAGGAAGAAATAAGAGAGATTGAATGGATACCTACGGAGAAACAAGTAGCAGATGTGTTAACAAAAGATAGAGTAAATATGAAAAATATAAAACTATATATGGAAAGAGGGAATGAAAAGAAAAAGCAAGAAGGTAAAAAAAGAGAGAGAATAAGGGAAGATTGATTTTTTTTTTGAAACGTGTTAGATTTAATAGCATATACAAAGTAAGTGGGTAATAACAGGGAATTCTACGGACAAGGTTAGTACAACATAAACCCTGATAAGTGGGGTTATAGTTCATTATAATGGATAATTAAAAAGTATTTTTTATGTTTCTTGTGGAATAGAGAAATATAAATGTTAAATTCCTAAATCCATGAACCTAGAAATTTGTAAATAATAATAAGAAACTTATAAATAAGTTGTACAAAAAATAAATGTTCAGTTCATTCATTCATTTGATGGGATAAGAGAAAGAGAAGTGAAGGGAAATTAGAATAGTGATGAAATCTATTAGCTCTTAAGTGTGTATTCCTATCTATATGCTTGTGCTGTATCAATTCAAAGAAAAGGAAAATAACTAAGTCATTATTAACACATTAACAGAATTGTTCATCCTCTTTGTTTTTTTTGTCTCTCACTATAACTTTCTAATTTCATCAATATTATAACCTCGTCGTCAACTTTTGTCAGGTAAATTATATTTTATTATAGTAAGGATTATTACTTTTTATATATATATATATATATATATATATATATATATATATATATATATATATATATATATATATATATATATATATATATATATATATATATATATATATATATATATATTATATATATGTTGCTATTATATAGTATATATATATATATTATATATATATACATATATATTAGGTGCACCGGAACTGAAATTTTCAGTTCCGGGCTCGGAACCGGAATTAGCCGAAATCACAAAAAAAATTCCGGCCGAATTCGAACCGAATTTTATGAATTTTCCTTTCACTATAAAGAAATGTAAAAATATTTTATATAATTTTCAACATAAAATCTTATATTTAGTACAACGCAACTTCATGAACATATGGAAAATCATCATCGAAGGGAATATCTGAAAGTCCAAAAATTTTAATTTAAAAGGGAGAGTCTTATATTTTCTAGAACAGGGAAACCACAAAAAGAGCAATAGATTCAAGCCATGAGATCCGTGAGTTTTGGAGGAGAGTTTCTTCCCAAAAGATTTGGCATATCAATGACCCCAAATCACAGAAAATAATGAATTTTATCGCAATGAGTAACTAACTATTCAGTCACAGAAGAGAAGGGATTCATAGAAATTTTTGCCCATTTTCAACCAAAATATCTTATTCCGAGTAGAAAATATTTTGTAGAGAAGATGTTACCAACTTCATACAGGAAATCATGATCAGCAGTATTCGAGAAGTTATCCAAGACTGATCAGATATCATTTACTACAGATATATAGAGAGCTAAATAATTCAAATGAGTCATTTATTTCTTTAACTGCACTATGGCTTACCAGCGAGTTTTAAAAAATGGACTGTGTACTCCATTGCAAGTATTTCCAGGTTCTCATTCTGGAATTAAAATCACTATGAGTTTTGAAATTATGATGAATAATTGGGAAATTCCTCCTAACAAAATCCATTTGATCCTTCGAGATGGAGCATATAACATAAAACTTGGAACTGATTTAGCAGGATACACAAGTTTTTTTTTGTTTTATTCATAAAATTCAATTTGTTATTAAAGATGCCTTATGTTCTCAAAGAACAGTGTGATTTAATAAAGAAATGTAGGAATATTTGTACACATTTCAATCATTCCAGTTTTTAAGCTGTAATGAACTTAAAATGCAAAGAGACTTGGATCCACATCTTGCAAGCTCACTTATGCCAATTCAAGATGTTAATACAAGGTGGAATAGCACATATTTGATTCTAGAAAGAATTGAATGTTTGAAAGACCTCTGCAAGTTTATATTATAGAACAATCAATCATTTAAGCTTTGACTGCTAATAAATGGCAAACACTTGAAAAAATTCTAAGAGTTTTGCAACCATTTCTCATGGTTACGGAAACTATAAGGCAAAATCAATTATATCATCAATTATCCATATTCGAGCTCTCCAGCATATATATCTTTCAGATTCTGAGGATGACAGCAGAGTTCAGACTTTAAAAGAAAAGAAGAGCTGAAGAAGGCATTAGAGTTTAGATTTATGAATAAAAAGGAAGAGAAAGGATCAATAGACATATATCAAAGCAAGATAATTGTTTTAAGTACTGTAGTAGACCCAAGATACAAACTGACTTTATTTTCTAATGAAATAAGAGAATTGAGTAGAAAATGGATGCTTAAAGAAATATGCAAATAATTCAAGGTAGAAAGTGATAATAGTAGTAGCAGTACAGAAGAAGGTTCAGGCGATGAGTCATCCATCCATTTTCAGAAACTAGCATTATCTACAATAAACAGATTTGCCAAGTACCTCAAAATCATCATGAGCATTAAGAAAAGAAATTACTGCAAAGTTACTTAGTTTTTATAAGTTTGAAGAAAGTGAAAGTGACAGCGAGTCAGTTAGTGTAAAAAGGAAAAAAAGAAAATCAGTGGCTCTTCAAAAGGTGAAATTCTTAAAGAAATTTAAATTTTTTTTACCAGAGAAATCAATTTCTAATCTGGGAAAAGAAGAATTACTTAATTGGTGGAAAGTGACGAAAGCTAAATTCCCAAACATAGCAGTACTAGCCAAAAAATTACTCTCCTTTCCAGTCTCCCCCATATATTCAGAGAAAATATTTTCATTTTCAGAAACAGTAAATATATTTGAGGAAAAGCGTTTAAAAATATCGCCCTATACTGGTGAAAAGTTTTTCTTTTACTTAAAAGATGAGCTATGGGTTATATAAATCTCTTCCAGCAAAATTTTCTCAGAAGTAAATTAGTAATTCCGGTTCCGGCCGGAATTTTTCAAAATTCCGGCCGGAACAAAATGTATTGTGAAAAATTCCGGCCGGACCGGAATTCGGTGTCTCTTAATATATATATATATATATATATATATATATATATATATATATATATATATATATATATATATATATATATATATATATATATATATATATATATATATATATATATAAATATATATATATATATATATATATATATATATATATATATATATATATATATATATATTAATATATATATATATATATATATATATATATATATATATATATAGGAGTATAAATAAAGTAAATGAGGTAATATAGCATTAACTAGATGTGACAACCTTTTCTTCATGGGGAGGAAAAATATAAAAAAAAATCAAAAAATAGATTTTTCCATACGGTCCCAATCTATACAATTACTGAATAAAACAATGCTTACCAATGATTTGTCTGGAAAAACGTAAGTTATCCAAGGGTCTGTGACGTTTTTCACCCGTTCACTGTATTTGTTCAGCAATTTCCCTGCTACTGCTTTAATCAAATTGTTTGAGAGCTGAAAATCTAGTAACGAGCAGTCCCTAAAAAAATAAATAAAAATAATAATAAGTAACAACACTACGCTCCGCCTGAACGCGAGCGTTCAGGCTTGCCTATTGATCGCGGACGAACACATCATCAACACTAAAATATTTCATTTAACTCGACAATCGAAAAGTTATCTAAATTGCTACAACAAAAAACCACGTCTAAAAAACTATCCCAAATCTAATATTTCTAAAGAAATTAAAAATATTAATTTAATTGGCTTGCCTGAAAAGCAAACTAAGCTCGCATGGGCACTTTTGTTCACTTCGCTCGCGGTACATATGTGCGTAAATATTATTACTATTATTACTAAATATGTAAAATATTATAAATATATATTTTTCTAAATTTTTTTTTTTTGCTCAGGCACTTAATTTAACCTCATTACTCTATTTCATTCGTTTTCTTCTATCCACTCTCCAAATTTCAGCCTTCGGAGTCGATTTCCAAAGTTTTTGGCCTCAGCACCCCCTAAAGGGGAGCCATATATATATATATATATATATATATATATATATATATATATATATTATATATATATATATATATATATATATATATATATATATATATATATATATATATATATATATATATATATATATATATATATATATATATATATAAAATATATATAAT
>JABUQX010047706.1:0-68798 GCA_015478945.1 Trachelipus rathkii | reverse complement strand
ATTATTTAATTCACTAGGAATTATGTAATAATTAATTCACTAGATTATATAGTAGATCACGTGCCGTTGTAGCGCCCGCAAGCGCCGAACCAGTTGCGGAACCGACGCATGACCCGCCGGCGTAATATTACTACGCAATGGTCGCGAAAATATGAGGCGTTGTATTTCAATAGTGGTAGGGCATACATCCTAGATGAGTTGATATCTTTTGGACACCGTACCCATTCAGTATGTATAATATTAGTTAGTGTACTGTATCAAGTTATATTTACGAACCTTATAACATGTGTTCAAGAGCATTAGTTTATTTAAAGTCCTTAGGATATCAGTGTTTTTATATAACTAAACCAAAAAAAAAAAAAAAAAAAAAAACCCCCCAAAAAATGGAGAGAATTCTTCGATGGTTGCCAATTGCGTTACAAATCATTCGATTTATAGAAGATGGTAATGAACTACATCACGCGATGTAAATTTTGAAGTATAATTTTATACCAATACTGGAAATCCATAAAGAGGGGTTTGTACAATGAGGGGAAGTTTATTATGCATGTACACGCACTGTGTATTTATTTATATTAATTATAGTAATTATTTAGTAATAATATTTAGAATTAAACAAACTTTTTTTCATAACTTATACATAGAGAAGATTAAAACCGTAAAGACATTCCTTGAAAAGGGAGGGAATGGGATAACTTCTATACATTAACTCTACGTCGTATATAGGTGTAACTTTAAGCATATAAAACTTGTTTTACATTCCTTAAAGTAATAAGATCTTAAAGCATACCACCCCAAAGAGGAACATGGCCTACGTCACAGCCGGAGTATTTGTTCCTATTTCCCTCAAAGAATTATAACTTTAGGATAAAAAAAAAACTGCTTTTCTACAAAACAAAAATGTTCTTTCTAAAAAATGTTTTTCAAGAACTTTACTGATAAAAAATGTTATTTTCTATAAATAAAATTAAAATGTTCAAGTACGAAATAAAATGAACGATTCATAATTATAGGAAACAGGTATATTTTGAAAATAACAAAAAATGATGTAATGAAAGTTTACTAAGCGGTCGCGAAAATATGGAGATAATAATTTCGCGAGCCGACAGTAGTAATATTACGCGGCGGGTTCATTGCCGTCGGTTCCGCACCGTTCGCGCTTATGACACGGAGCCTCTTTTGCGTTTGCTTCACGTATCTTACTATAAATCTGTGAATAATTATATCTTCATTACTTTTGACTCAGGATTTGATGTTGTGAAGGAAATTACCAATCAGTGAAATATGATATACACTTCAGTTAAAAAATTAATAAACAACTTAAAAATAAATAAAAATATTATAACCATCTACTTAACAGCTTTAAAATGACTTTAAAATTAAATAAATGAGTTGGGGTCTAAAAAGATAATAAAAAACATATCTTCTATTACAAGAGATTGAAACAAAGTTATATTTCAAAAGACGATAAAAATAATTCTCGACCAAACACATCACATCGAGGTCATATAGAGATAAGATTACTCGACCATCACAACGTAAGGGAAAACATTTTCCTTACTACCTTGCACTTTTAAAGGATCTTACTCGATCCAGCATGTTTCATTTAGAAATAATTATATAAAAATAATAATAACAATGATTCTTGATTCTTGATATCGGAATTACCTTTTGACCTGGTATTGCTTAAAATCAGCAAATTGGGATACAAAAAGGCATTATCCTTAAAATTAGCCTATATTAAGGTCCTAACTAAATAATTCTGTTAGATTTATTGACAAACACTTGGTTTCTCTGTAGATTATCCCGCTATCAATAATTTTATATATTTTTGACACTGGAAAGATTGGGTTCTCGTAATAATCGACTCCGGCACCGAAATATAAAGGTTATTACTCCCTAAATTTAGTGCTCTTAATAGTATAATGTTTTTTTATTTTCGTTATACACAATTTTATACATGATGTGGATGTAATTTTATTATTTTAGTTCTCAGTTTACTATCATCTGTTTATTTAATGTGATAGTTATTTATTTGTGAGTTTGGTTTTGTGTATTTTCTCGTGTACTGGATTGTTCAAATGTTTCATAGATAATAAATTATATAATAATAATTTTTATAAGTTAATAATTATGTTCTGTTAATTTACTATGTAAATATATTAATTATAATTAAATTTAAATTTAATAATAACATTAATTTTATATAAATAATATATGATTAATAATTATATATTATATAAATTATAATATTAATTTTATAATTATATATAATATCATAAGTTAATATCAATAAAGATAAATATATATAACATATATATATATTATATAATAATTATATATATATATATATACTACTGATAATATTTTATATATTTATTATAATATATAATATATATAAACTTATTATATATAGTAAATAATTAATAATTATTTAATATAGATTTAATTGAATAATAATATATATATAATATTATCGTATAAAATTCAGTATAATATCAAATGTAATTGGAAAGGATAGGATATGAAATGAAAAACATATTTTATATATTTTTAAATACGATAATGCTATTAATTTGATTTTAATAGATATTAAATATATTAAATAATACAATTGATTATAGTATATGTTTATATAGTCAGAGTATATTAGAACTTATTTTAGTATATTATTATACTTAATATATACATGGCTAAAGATAGATAATCGAAAGCAGTAAGTATCTATAATGATATATTAATAAAATAGACGTGGCATATAGTATTGGTTAGTAAGTAAGGTGTGATATTGCTACTGGGAGTCTTAGATACTCAGTTATTAATACTTGAATTTTTACTGATTTATATTGATTATATATTAATTATAATATACACTTTATAAAACTATTTCATGATACTAGTTTAAATATAATTATATTAATAGTATTATTTTATAAATTTATAATAAATATATATTATTCATTAATATATAATATATATTTATTTTAAGTAGATATAATAATTAATAAATTTTATATTTCTTAATATTGATAGTTTTTATAAAATTTTATTAAATAATATAAGTATTATATAAACATAATAATTAAAAAATTATTATTATATTTAGTTTTCTAAAAGATATAAATAATTGAATAGTATGATATTTATATTATTTATATCTATAAAAACAATGTATTTTAAGAAACTTTATAATAAATAATTTTAGTTATTAATTATTTATAATGTAAGTAATATATATATATGTTTGAGTTTAATATTAAAAATAATAAAATGTTTTTAATATAAATTTATACGTTATTATAGTTATATAAGTGGAGTGTGCGTGTTAGTGTGTATAGGTGTGATTGATGTATATATATATTATATATTATATTATGTTGATATAAATATAGTGTGTGTGTGTAAGTGTAAATGAAGTGTCTAATAATTAGGGATTATAAATTGTATAAGGTTAGTTCAAATATAGTTGACTTGTTAGTGATATAATAATAGTTAATAAAAATATCTATGATGAGTTTCGAAGGCTCAAATTTTGTATTAGTGTGAGTGTAAGTATAAATAATCTGTGTGTGAGTGTAAGTAAATTCTAGGTGTATGTTGATTTAGTATATAATCCTGCTGTTAGTGGAGTTGTAGTTAATATCTGTTATATATAGAGTTGTATGTGTGTGTATATATATATATATATATATATATTATATATATGTGTGTGGTGTGTTTGTTACGTCTGTGTTAGTGTCTTATATGGTGATATAAATGTAAGTGTCATAGCGAATATAGTTGTGTATAAGTGTGATACATATACGGCTGATTGTGGTTATAAGTTTATAAGTGGTATGTGTTGTGTGTGATATGTATTATATATATATATATAATATGTGTGATGTATGTTTGTACTATTAGAGGTGTTGTGTAGGTGTCTGATGTGACCTTGGTGTATAGAGAGTGTTTTAATTACATGTCTATTGTGTAAATGTAAGTTCAGTTAGGGCTGAATTGTGTGTAATAGTGGCTCAGTGGAATGAGTGAATTGTGCTCGTAATCATAAAGTGTAATACGTGCTGTGCTCGCTGATAGTGTGCTTAACGTGGTGTGTGTGATGTGTGTGTTTTATTACGTAGAGTTCTAGAATAATAATAAAATAGGCAATGAAGGTAAATAAACACTAGAGTATCAGTAATGAAATATAATATAGAATTAATAAAAATAATAAAATAATAATAAAAATAAATAAAATTAATAATAATTAAATACTATTACAAAAGCTATTAAACAAATAAAAACAAATGTTAATAATATTAGATCAAATGAGTTTAAGGAGCAGTAATAACATCATTTATGAGACATATAAAGACATAGTATAATTAATGCAGATATAATGATATAGTCATATAACAGTTAATATGAAGCACATGATATAAGTCTAATCCAGTGTAGCAGAAAGTGAAATATGTCACGCAGTAAGAGCAGAAAGTTAAAGGCAAAGATTTATCGCAGGTGAATAAATAGCAAATAAACACTACGAAAATCTTCCTTCGAGGCGCTTTTGTTTTAGTATCATATTCTTTGATTACTTATGTTTTACACTGTTTCTATTTTATAAAGGTTTATTGTATATTTTTTATTTACATTTAATTTTTAAGAAAAATTAACAAGATTTTTATTATTATTTATTATTATTATTATCTATTATTATTATTATTATTATTAATTTTGTATTGTATTATTATATTATTTATTATGTTTATTATTTATATATTAATTATATATTATTATGTGCTAATGTATTCATATTATTTAGGTAATATAAGTTACCCAGAGGGCTCTCGCTCACACCCGCTATTTTTGATGAAATTCGCAGGTATACAACGCAGTATTACTCTATTAAAAAATTAAATGCATGGAAGAATAGATGAAAACGAGTAAAATTGTTCGCTCTCTTAGGATAAAAAAGATTAAACAAGGCTGTAACAGAAAAGAAACCGATAGATACTTTTCAATAATTGAATCGGCGTCCAGGTTAGGTCTCATTTATGGGCCCTTCACTAAAGTCAGGTTAATCGAATAAGTATTTGATGTAGGCTTATACTACAGAACTAGAAAAAATTCTATGCTAGCACTTAACAAATTCTTTGTAGTTCATACTTTTGAACGTCAGATGGACGCTCACTAAAACGCAGCAACCTGCATGAGTTCGACTCCTACTTTATTTATTATTAAGAAAAGTCTATGGGAATTTTTTTAAAACTTTCAGAGGCTGCTTATTCTTTTGTTTTCCTATAATTGAGACTCTGTGTTTGCCATAGCTCCTGCTTCTCATTATTATTTTTTTAGAGTATATCCTGTTTGATTTAAAAAAAAAAATATTTTTTGTTTTTTTTAATGAGCATGAAAAGTGAAATTTTTTAACAACTTTGATGGGCTGTAACTTTTTTTCCTAAGGCGAGCGACGATTTGTTTTTGTCTTTTTTTCTATTGCATTATATTTATTTTTAGATAATATCCTGTAGATTTTCAAGAAAATCGGGGGTGACCAAAGTCCCTCTGGAGGTGTGATAAAAACAAAGCTTTACCTTATTATTATTATTATTATTATTATTATTATTATTATTTTATTAAGTGTATTATTATTATTATTATTTATTATTATTATATTTTAATAGGAATTTATAATTTTTTGTCCTCAAGTTCTGAAATTTGTTTTTCAATATGATTTTTATCGATGTTTATTATTTAATTTCTAAGCAAATAAATCATGCTCATATAAATAAAAAGGCACTCAACCCCCGGATCCCAAACGAGCCGATAATGCAGAGCGGCATCACCCCGCTCTGCGACCGGCGGGTCGGAGATGGCCGCGTTAGGTTGATGTATATAGAGGGGGGGGCCGAAGGAGTGACAACCCACCCCGGATCAAAACATATATATAATGTATATAAATATATCATAATATTATCAAATTATTGATTGTCAAAGGTTGTTTTTACTGTCATCAAACTTTATCGTTATACAAATACATCAAATTGTGAATCTGAATGTATAATGATTATAAATAGAATATTCTATGCACGGTCTAGAACTTGTACTCATTATGTTAATAGACTATATAAGTGTGATTGAAGACCAAAAAAAATATAGTCAATTTCTTTTTAATTATTTTCTTATATTACATTAATTACATTTGAAAATCCAAGATTTTGTAATGTATTTAACCTCAAATCATTGAAATTTATTATTTACATTTCTTTAATTTGGATTTTTTGAAGTGACCTATAATATTCAATAAGTGCTATATTAATAGCTCATATTATATTTTAGATGTGGTTAATGAAGACTGTCTTTTATACATATATATTTAATTATTATAAATCATTATAAAATATTTTATTTAATTTTAACAAAACTTAAATTCATACATATGTTAAGTCATTTAAATATTATAGGTGCTATCAGTCATAATTTTTTTAACTCTGTTTAATAAAATACTTATGTAACTGTTAAATAAATTAAATATAAGAGCAAGGTGGTGATCATTCAGTTTTATAGGTTTAGCGTAAAATATGTGATTACAATAATTAATACATATAAAATCTATTGCATATATAAAAATGATATATGATATATAAAGCATATTTAATAAATTTGTAAAATATAGTCAAAGCTTTTATAACATGTTATATATCATATTTTATTAATATAGTTATATGAATAAATATAAAAAAATATTACTTATATTATTTAGTTATATAATATATATTTTCTAATTTACAAATCTTAATAGTACCATATATTTAGCGCCTATGCTGTGAGTACTACATAGTATATATATATATAATAGGTTAGGACGTACGTTATATATATATATATACTATATATATATATATGATATATATATTTAATATATAGCGTTGACGGTATATAATATATATATATATATATATTAACGTCTGAAAATATTGCGTATGCTGGGTATACGCGTCAGGGCGGGATATATATAATATATATATATATATATATTATATATATATATATAGTAAATTATATATATAATATAATATTATATATAATATAATTACGCGTCTATAGGGCGGTGTATCCGGCACTAGTGAATATGCACCTGTCATGTAGCGGCGGGTATTCTATATAAAACAAACGATGATAGTATAGTTAAAAGATCATATCAAAAAATGAGTACTATAAGGTACCCTAATTATCCAAACTGCTCTCAAGATTATTGCAGTCCGCTATTGTCATATTATCTTAAATTGTGAAATTATGGTTACGTGAATATAAAAACTACTGTCACAACTTACAATTGATGCTAAAAGCAAATGGTGGTGGTTGGGGTAGTCAGTACCTATTTTCTTCTCGAAATGATGAGTACCTCACTCTATGTAAAATTAGGTGTTGCCATACTATAATATAATTATATAATCTTAACCTATCATACAATAATATAATAATTTAGGGTATATATATATATATATTAGGTGCTCATAAATATATTAATAATATGCCTATTGTAGGCCAAATAATATTTTAATCACCATGTATATCTTTATGGTATAAATATAGTAGTATAATATATAGGCACTAATAAAATATAAATAGGTCTCCTCATGTTCCTACAAGACTTCTCACCAACCCAATATAATAATATAACTTTTATGTCTAAATCGGGCTGTATGATAGGTTTTTATGGTTATGTGGTAGTGGGGGTTTATTACCTCGGGTTTATTTTTATTGGGTTTTTTATTGGTATTTTATATTTTGTGTGGAGTGGTATTTGGGTGCTTCCGTGTGATAATAGGTACCTCAATCATATCACTTAGTTGTTACCTAGAGTGATGCTCAAGAAACGTCTTCTAGATTCCTACTCTATTTCACCCTCACACAACCTCTTTATCCCCTAAGCATATCCACTCCCATTGTGGAATAAAAGGTAGTTATTATATATATATATTATATATATATATATATTATATAATATATATAAATATATATATATTGATATATATATGATATATATATATTAATATATATATATAATATATATATATATATTATATATATTATTATATATTAATATATCATATATATATATAATATTATATATATATTATATATAATATATTAATATAGTTCTTGTAAATAGTCAGTAATATTAACAATCCTAACCAATAATTATAAGTTATTAATATTAATATGTATATTCACTATATAAAATATATATATATATATATATTATATATATAATATATATATATTTAAATTAATATATATATATATATATATATATATTATATATTATATATTATTAATAATATTAATATATATATTATTAAATATATTAATATTTAATTTATATATATATATTAATATATATAGTATATATATATATATATCATTAATATAAGCTATATATATATATATATTAATTATATATAAATTATTATTGTATATATATATAGCTTTGGAAAATTTAAATTTATGAGTCACTCTTCTTTAATGAAAGGCTGACATAAATTTTAATTTAATGTCAAACTTTAAAGAAGACATTCTTTATTCTATTTTCAAGTTTTCAACCACAAATTATTATGGTCAATATAAAAAAAAAATAAAATAATAATAAAAATTAATGAATAAATGAACATTGAATAAATAATTATAAAATTAATTTACTCAAATAATTTATAAATGAATCTATTTCATATATAAATAGATTAATTAACTCTCAAATTAATAATAAATAATAAGACTTTATGGCTTTCTACGATAGATGTAGAATATTTAATAGCTATCTCAATTCAATAATTTATACTTCGTTAATTATAATACTAAAATAAAACTAATAATAACAATAACAAGTAGACAATAATAACTAAATACTATGAATGGGTCAACGATCAGTATGTGCAACTAATAATGAGTAATACAACTTCAAATAATTTGAATCATAAAATGGCATTCATGAAGAGTTTTTCTGGTTTGAATGCATACTGACTAAAATTGGTATATACAGCAATAATAATTTTCCACATAATGAATAATAGATCTTAATTATAATAATAGTGTGCTGAAAAATATTTTTGTGATGTTGGATGTTTTTCAACTAATTTTATAGGAATCGACCAGGCTAATCACGAAAATGATAATTTTCCTGTATCAGAAAGTTAATTTGACAAGTTTATGTATAAAAAAATTTACTTAATCATAGAATACATTGATAAAGGACAACAAAACTTCTATGTTAGTTTCACTCTAATTTTCTTGTGTCTCATAACTGAGATATCTCAGCAGATCTTATTTCAGAGTGTTTTAGTTGCCTTTAAGATCCTTCAAAACGAAAAGACGATTCGTGTTAGAAATAAAGAAGAAAATATAATTGTAGTTTAACCTTTTTACTATGAAGCTAGAATAAAAAATGGAATGTCCACTATTTTGCATAAAGATTACCTCGCGCAAAAAATATATCATAAGTATAATTCATAAAAAGACTTATTTTTTGCAAATAACACTATGACACTATGAATAAACTCGTGGATTGTAACTCTAATATTCTTAATTGAAGATCAGACTTTATTATCTCAAGTATTTTTATAACTTTTTCTCTCTCTTGTGATTGCATTAATATTTTATGACTCCATTCTATATTGAAATTGGACTATTTAGAAAAAAAGACGACCTAATGGTATGATACTTTAGGTAGTGGCTCCGTTATAGAACTATCTCTCCCTTTCTCTAAACAACAGCAATAGTCGTGTTGCCCAATTGACTAGTTTATTGATCACCCATCGCAATATTATTAATTACCTTTTCCATCGTTTCGGTAATAATCATGAAGACACATCGATTCATCGTTGTTTTTCAACATAGTGAATCTCCAGCATGGTTCAAGAAATTATCAAGAAATATCAGATTTGAAAGTCCCATGAAAAGTGTTTGTTCTAGGGATGTTAAATGACTTTTCTTAGAGGATCTTAGATAATAACAGAGGCTAATACGGTTTATACGGCGTAGCTTTCATTTACTTGTCCACACAAGCTAGCAGTTAGTTAGTCTAAATTTCACGCTTTTTGTCTTAAGAAGAATACTTATATCGACAGAAAATTTTCGTTAACACTTTTCTCTGTCCTCTCTGAATCTTGAGGACCATCAAAAATACCTGAATTTTGCAATTTTCCTTTCTTATAGGTTTGTGATAACATTGAAGATGAAGATATGATAGCAATGATTCAGCTTTTATTCATCCTCTTAAGTGTGCCTTTTAGTAAGATTTATTTCATTAATACCCAGCTTTATATAGCTCATAAGTAGGTATGGAGTATTAGAAATACATATTTTTTTGTTAGAGCAATCATAATTGAGAGTTATGACTAAATGAACATTATATTTGATAATATTCAGATGTAAAAGCTTTAGCTACCTATGCAATATTTAATTCAAAATTGTATGACGTCTGAGCTACGAATATCTCACACAGGAGTGATTATTAGGGTGTGAATTTTGGCAGATAGGTTATACGAACTTTTCGGCACTAAGACTGAATAGATTTTTAGGTCACTTACTAGTTAACCTTTTTAAGTCCTTTATGCGTTTTGGACGTAGATGCATTCAAAATTAGGTAGTATTTTCAGGTGCCTGAGAATACTACCTATAATTATTTATCCGATTTATTACATATAATTGATTAGTCTATTTCGAACTAAATGTTTCATGTTCAGAGGCAGCTGACTTTTTCGTCTAGTAGTCTACGCACCCCGGTGTGATGATTAGAGTTTTTCGGTGCTTTCACTACATGGCAACTCACAGTCGACTACAGCATTTAATTAGTGCTAGTTTCGCACTCGACCTGATTATCTGATCCCGATCCGAAATCCTGATACAAGGACCACGATTCTCCTCCTACTTGCAGTGCGCCTCCTGCCGTAAGAGTATTACTTAGATAGAAACAACGAGAAATAGGAGTTTCAAGTACTATTCGCAGCTCGTACCTCTTCGCAATATTTTTTCCCTACAAAAAAAACGTGGTTTTACGATCTAATAGCTTGACATTTGATATAAGATATACAAAGATAAAAAAGTCTCAACCATACATGCCCATTCGATCAATTATTGAGACTCTCATTATGAAGACCGTTTTGGTAGGTCCAGGTCCTAACAAGTGACCGGCCATATTTCTGTCGCTTTTCAGTGCTCGCGCATTTTTCGTTCAAACTTTTTTTCACAGCAGATTTTCGTTTAACGCCAAAACCCCACAAAATCACCAAACTAAATAAAGAATCTTTTACGACAGGTCACGACAATCTCATGTTTCTATACTACTTCTAACCTCACATCCATGAGAATAGGTAATTACTCGATTTTTAGACGCTAATCTCCCATCCAAACACATTGCTACACTTACCCAACAAGGTTAGTGAATTTGGTGATGTCAGACCTATGCTCGGTAGACTTGAGTATTTACACTGGCTTTACAAGCCCTTCCTCGAGAAGGGGAGATTGGAGAATCGCGCCCAAGCGATAGGTTTGCTTCCGCACACTACTACGCCCCACAGCGTACTCGTGAAGAGATGCAATTGAAATCTCACGCATGCACCGCTACTGTTGAACACTCTATGACGTTGATCGTGAACCAGTTGCACGCGAGCACCGAATAGCCTCTCTCACATACCAATGTCACACAGTACGCTCGTGACACCAACAGAACCCCATTCCATTAAACAAAACCCACGATAAGCAGAAATATAAAAAACTCTTGTGAGGGGAATGTGGCCTCGAAAAGAACAAGTCAAGATGTGGAACCATAGCAAGAACAGTACTATGTCGTTTCTCTCCCCCGATCAAGTGAATAGAACACAGTAAGCTCCACGGTTCCTCATACTCGCGCTTGGACGAATACATTCTATTTCTAAACACCCATCCAGCAATCATTGGCCTGTCTCAGCTCATATAGTCGACTTTACTTCAATCGACAGGAAATACAACACATCTTACCGGACTATATATAAATTATAAAAGAATACTCAACTGCATGTTAGTTCACGGAACCACCTCAAAGGTCTGTATCTAGTAAGCGCTCAATCTGCAGGATTGCAGCTACATACAGCCCGGAAAAACAGGTGTTTGCATAAGAGATGTAAGTAAATCGCAGTTGCGCATCGTGTGAGATAGCAGAAGAAGTAAGACGAAGAAAGCCAAAAAAAAGTAAGAAGTGTGAAGCAAAAAGTATTCTAGAAGAATGAACAGGAGCCATTAGACAGGAGAAGATAGAGTGAAAGATGGCAGGAATATAGAAAGAGAGACGAAGAAGAAAGACGAAGCCCCAATAAGCACAGAAAGATAAGTATGAAAAGGAAGAGGTAAGAGTAAAGTAGTCAAGAAGATACGTAGCAATCGTAACCGAAAGACAGACATAGAATGAGAGAAAAGAGAGAAGTAGATAGAGAGGATGGAGAGCACAATCGAACATGAAAAGTAACAACGTAACCGCAAGCAAGAAAAGAGAACAGAAACAAGACAAGAAGAAAGTACAAGTAAGAAAGCAACGAACACGATAGTGTCAAGAACGCCAAAAATTCTCAGAAGTATGAAAGCACACACATGAAGCCAGGAGATCAAGAAGGTGAAGACTAGAGAATACCGCCTCGCACCTCTTACCTAAAGATATCAATCTCACAGAGGCAGATATCAGTGATCTATATTGGACAACACATAGTATACATATAACATTGGAGTCACTACTCGCGCGTACCGACACCCCTAAAATGGGGTTCACACCCTTATAAATGATTTTTTTTTGGTCAAAGGTCGGAACACAATTATTCTATCTATCTACTCTCGCTTATAAGCCACATAACTTGACTGCTAAACCGTATGGCAACACCTATAAAATACACTAAGTTGCATCAATATAAACTAATTAGAAACCTTAGCAAACAATCACCTCGACCTCCGGCTACTAAACTCTTCCTACCATGTGAATGTTAGGTATCAACCAGAATCTATTCGTTTGTCCAGAAAGATAAGCTTCTATAGAAATCGAACTATCCTCAATGCTATTCCGGTTAGCTCAGATATAATACTGATCCTCACAACCACTACAGCTTAGAACAGTATTGTAGAACGTAACCGGATATCGTCTTGTGTTCGCGTCTTTAATAATATCAGAATATCTCTTAGGACATACACTATTCGATAACCTTAATACGAATTCTAAACCTAGCCACTATCTCTTCTCGTCACTCATACTCTATTGTCACACTCTTTGCTTCTCTCTCTCTCTTCTCTCTCTCTCTCATAATCGGTCAGGAAATCTACGTCTCTCTCTCTCTTCTCGTGCCTTCTCCGGGTTGAGAGGTGCTCTCTCTCTCTCTCTGCCCCTCGCTCTCCGTCCCTTACGCCGCAAAAACCTCCTACGCGCCTCAATCGATTTTTAGCATATTCCACCATATATGCACTTCTTTCCTTTGACTCTGTAGTTGACATAACTCGACTCGATGTTAGGGTTTAACTTTTAAATATTATTTAGACAAGACGGCAGCCTCCTGTTGATAAATACTATCATTGAACCGTGAAACATCTTGGAAAGCAGTATACACCATTAAAGTCCAAGATGTTTTTGCACTATCTTTTAAGCAGGCATAACATGTACTGCACAAACACACATATATATAAAGAGTGTACAGGAAGGAAGAAAAAAAAAAAAAAAATGATCATAACGGCACATGAATTATAAGCAACGCTACATACCATTATAATTGTACGAATGCAACGCTTTCATTAAACATATGATTCCCTTGCTTATACATAACGGCCATAAAGTATACATAACTAATATTCTCAAAGTTTCATACATTACAAATCTAGCTGTTATAACACTCAAGCAATTCAATCATACCTTTATTTCGTAACTTCCACACAAATTTTATTTTTATATTATATCTCCATAAATACAAACTAATTAATCATTATTATTAATTTATTAATTATTATTTATTAATTTATTATTATTTTAATATTATAATTTATTAATTATTATTTATATATATTTATTATAATTTATTATTTAATTAGTATTCATTTAAATTTAATATTTAATCTTACTATTAATTATTATTAATTTATTAATTATAGATACATTATATATTGAATTATTATTATTATGTGGTTATTATTTATTATTATTGCGCACACACACATTTTTATATTCATATCATGATGGATTAAATAACTTATCTGCTATATCTTTATAATAATAATATTTTAATATTCGTGGATTATTATGAAGGTATTATTAGTTGCTGGTAATAGATCGGTATTTAAATTGATATATTTGATATGTGCTTTTGTATCTCTCTTTATGTATCTATATCTACCTCTTTATATTTAATTTCTAATTGTTATATTATTATATATTACACCTCCACATGATGTTTTCTAAAAAAATTACGTTGGATAAAAATGTAAACCTTAAAAAGGTGAACAGGTATAGTACTTACCTGATAGTTGCACTAAACCATTAACTTCTAATTTATATAATATATATACTAAGTAAGCTCATGTAGGTTACCAACTCATATAAACTGTTATGTCTAATGACGTTATCCGATGGCCTATGAGAGCACAAGCAAATAACGTCTTCATTAATTGATTGTGCGATAATTTTTTTGTATATGTGGTAGTTTTGTTGCTTATGTTTAGTCACTTTAATTATTATATATCATTATTCAACGCGGCAGAAAGGGTCAACCTCTCTCCACCTCACACAATTCTATATGGAGTTAGTTGATATATGCTATAAATTAAACGTAAGAGAGGGGAAGTAGCGCATTCACAAGCGGCGAGATTACCCACCCATTCGTCAATATGGAGTTTTTAGGGTTCATCCCAAGTCACCTCCAAGGCACTTCTTTACAAAAGGAAGTAGGGCCACTCCATTATCACACACCATTAAACATATTACAGTAGACTACCAAGCATTTGGCTGAGACCACTTCCCTTACTCTTTTAGGGCCACATCTATAGTATATATCTAACTCAAGTGTGACTTTGTTTATTTCTATGTTTAGCTCCTGAAATACAACTAGTGAATAAGATAATTTAATATACAATTTAGATAAGGAATGATATGATCAGAAATTTGTTGCTATGTTGTGTTCTCCACTCCATTGAATAAGTTAAAATAGTATTTCATCCCTAATTATACTTTATTATCCATTGTAAGTTTTCATGACCAAAAGTAGCAATTCTATGTTATAATACATGATCTTTCCTTCTCTCCTACACATCCAGTATGTGTATGTTAAATCTAATAAAGTGTAATGCCTTTCACGTAATTATTTCCAGCTTATATTCAGCTTAAAGTATTCAACACTAATGTTATTGGCATAGGATATTAATATGTTAGATAAGGAGACTCACTCAAAATGTTTTTATCATCTTGATGAAATATAGCCAATTCAAGGTCACCTCATAAAAATAGACATGAATAAACAGGTATTTTTACAATAAGATTGGTGTAAGTGCTTGAATATTAGTTGTGTACCACAATAAACAAATCTTTGTCCCACTTATATGTATACAAAATTACTATATATTGGTAGTTATTTTTATTAGTATTTATATCAATGCCCTATTCAATATGTAAATAAATTTTTTTATTTAAAACTAATATTAATGTACAGAATATAATTAAAATATATTATTATAAGAAAGTTATTAATAATTAATTATATATAATACTTTTATAATATATATAAATTTGCTAATCTTATAATTAATTCTTAGATATAGGTATTTGTCCTTTTAATAGTTATTAACCTTTTTAATATAAAATAAAATATGTATTAAAGTATAAAGGTAAAGTAAATACTATATAAACAAATAAAATAAATGTTTATTTAAGAGCAGTTAGGTAAACAAAAATCAGTTATTTAAAAAAGTACTTATAAAAATAAATACATTTAAATATAAATAATATGATGCAGGTAGTGAAATAAAACATATATAATATATCTTAATAAGGTAATTTTTATCATTATTTAGATGAGGCTTTTATATTATCTGATATCAGAATTCACCTTTGTAATATCTAATCTTGACGTAATAATAAATTTCACAGACCTTAGTAATATATTTGTTAAAGTATAATAATTTAAAAATGGTATTTAAAAGATTTTCATAGTAGAAAGTGAAAGTTTACGGATATCTCGGATAAATGTTACTCATTTAGAATCTCCTTTATATAATATGCCCTACTTTAAAAATAATTGCCGTGTATTTAAATCTTATACTTACCTAATTAGTTCCAGCAGATATATAAGTTAAACTATATTTCAATGAATTACTATAATGGTTTAACTAACGTATAATAAATAACCAACTAGTTACTAAACTTCTGGAAAAATTTTAAATTTTACAGATTTTACTCCTCTTAGATCATATTTACCTAGAATACAGTTTTATCTTCAAGTGGAAGAAAAAAATTCCCTTCAAGATCGTTTCCTTAGTAGACATTTTTGAAATCTTAATGAATTTTTTTTTGCTATATTTACCTATCTCATACATCGGATTCTAAGTACCATCTTACTGGGTAGAGAAGCAATTAATAATAGAATAAAGTAACAAAATATTTGAAAGAGAATTATATATATATATTATATAATATAATATAATATTTAAAAAATGTCAAGCCTCACTATTAGCTCTGGGTGGAAGCGTAGAGGTGCTGGCATTTTAAATATTGCTTTTCATCCCCCCCACTCATTTCTTTTCGCAAACTTTTACCGCCTCACGTTAAAGATTATCCACCAGGAACTCTTATTTACTGGCAGGGTTGAATACTAGTGTCTCTTTCGGCAGCTCATAAAATCTTTGAGGTGCACGGGTGGACTTGAAGGTGAGTTTTTACCGTGCTCTACGTATGGACTTTCGAGACTATTGCTAGGTCGGACACCTGATTTACTGTATTTGCTGAAGAGTCGTGTTTCAACACTTTATGTATTTCTTTGACTCTAGATTTAGGATGGGAATCGATAACACGATTCTATCACCTTTTGTCTACCTATATAAACATTTTCTCTTAAAATTACTCTCTCCTATAAGAGGAGAACGAAACTGATGATAGTATGTAGAATGATATTCATTAGATCATTAACACAACCAAATTCTCAAGAATTAACTAAAGACACCTTTAAAACTTATATTAATCTGTTGAACTTTTCTTTATCTTATATTTTTAATTCTTATTAATTCATTGGTAAAAGCTACTTAACGGATGAATTTTAAATATGTCCCTATTAATAATATATTGTTAGATCAAAAGAATGTTATAGTTACATTGTTCCTCATTTGTACTATAGAATTTGGTGAGTCTATCCAATTATTTTTAATCTTATTATTTATGGCTATATAAGCTATTACCTTCTCTCAAAATCTTCTCTAGCAAAATTATATCAATGGCTTATTATCTTTTTCCTAATTAGTTGTCCATTTTAATCAGTTTGTTCTTAAATAAAAAAAAATAATTATATATTTTTTGAGTTTTATTTAAAAACTTTCAATTAATTTAAATTAAGTTAAAAAACTATTCTCTTCTTCTTTATACTTATATAATTCGGTAAATTTTATTATTACATTTCCATGTATGTAGAATTTATTACTATTTCAAACAATTATTTCTACACGCCATATTAAGTTGTGTGAATATTATCTTAACTTCATATTAAATAATTTTAAATCGTTAACTATAAAATATTACTTACTTGTACTAATAATTCACGTTATATTATTTTTTACTTTCCTTTTTAAAATAAGTGAGGATAATAAATTTAATAATAAAGTTATATATATTATTATTAATACTATCAATAATAATAATAATAATAATAATAATAATTAAAATTCACTTATAAAATAATAATAATAAATATACTAAAGTATACATTATTATTTTTTGTAATATAAATTTAAATTTTTTTTCATATCATTAAGGATTCATGCGTTTCTTGCCTACATCAGTTAAATCTGGAATAGCCGAAAAGTCATAAAGCTCTTCATTCTCATCATGACTGATGACAATTACTTTAAAGATCAGAATACGTCGAAATAAAGGAATAGCATAAGCTAAAGTATGCGTAATGATAAACCTAAGCTGAATGTAACTACGCGCTTAGAAATAAAATATATCCTCTCGCGCACTCTGAGACTTAGGTTGTGCAAGAATTTTTAATAAACTATATTTAATGCACTTTTTACTTCTAATAAAGTATGATGATAAATCATATTAACATGGTCAGTTAGGCATTGCTTTTTCAATTAAGGGATCAACACTCCATACATAAAATAGCCACCGATCTACCTGCCCAGTTTTAATCAACTCTCGTTTGCCATCAAAATTCTACTTTTCTCACCATATACACATTCTCGCCTTATATCGTCTCCTTTAATATCCTTTTCAGGCATTAAGTCATTTAAAATATTCCTTTATTCAATAAACTCATAATCTTAACAGTTTTGATAACAACCACTTACAGAAGTTTATTTTATCAACATTATTCCTATATACTGCAAAATTTCTTATTATTGATAATTTACAACATAGATTAGCAAAAGTTGCTCATAGCCTTGGCTGCAGTGACATTCAAGAAAAAATCTAGTGTGTATCGACAAAAGCACTGAATGGAAAATGGTAAATATCAAGACATAACTATACCTTCCGCACTTTCAAAATTTCTACGCGGCTATGCCTAAACAATAGCTTTTAATTAAATCTTACATCAGTGACATTTACTACTCTCTGACTATTTATTTACATTTTCAAAAAATTATTACTTTATATCTCATATTCTTTATTATTATTTTAATACTTTTTATATGATTATTATCTCCGGAGCTATTTATTATTACTTAAATCTTATTATTACTTATTATTATTCCAATTCCTTACTCTCTGATAATTTATTAATTTTGAAATTATTGTATTTATATTTATTATTATTATTCACTTCCTATCCTTTATCCTCATTAATATCTCCTGCCTAATCATTTCATTTTAAAGCGAGAAATTTGGTAAATATTCAAGACGTTTATAATATACTCCTTCGACCTCAATTTTAGGGCTAACCTCCCAATAGTTAAATTTCCTACAATTGCAAAAGACATACAGAAGCTTCCATTAAAAATATTATATTATTTATTAATTAATTTATTAATTTTATTATTATTTATTATAATATTTTTTATTTAATTATTTTTGATTCATCAATATATTAATTAATTAATTATGCATTTAGTGTTTCAATTATATTAGAAATTAATTATTATTATTGATGTGATTTTTAATACATCATTTCATTTATTGTTTTAATTAGTTAGTCTAGTATGCCTACCTTAATTAAAAACTTGTGTTTTTATTATTTTTATTTTTGTTATTGTTTTAAAATCATAATTAATAAATAATATTAAATTCATATATAATTGATTATATATTAAAGTTAGGAAAAATAAAATAAAAGGGAAAATAAAGAGTTAAAATAATATTGTTTAAGGATTATTATTTTATTTATTATGTTTTTTATTATTTTATTTATTTATGAGTTTATTATTTTTAATAATTTAATTATTTTTTATTTTTTAATATATATATATATTATTTATCCTTATATTATATAATATTTAAAATTTACATATTTATTATAATTATAATATTATTATTTATATTATTAATTATTATTATTATTGTGAGAAATAGTTTGGAATAGATTTTATATTATTTTTTTAGATAAGGTGTTCATATATTATTTATTATTTATAACTATATTTATTTGTCTTTTATTTTTTTTATATTATTAATTATTTATGTGTATTATTCTATATATCATTTTAATTATATAATTTTATCTTTAATATATATATAATGTTTTCATTTCACTTCGTGGGATTTACATTTATATATATTTTTTATAATTAAAATATTATTCATAAATGAGTTGGATGGAAAAATATATATATATAAAGAAACTCTTTAATTAACATATAATTGAAATATTAACACAAATAACAAATCTCTTTCGATTAAATCTTGAACAATAATAATGATTTATAAATGGTGTAACGCGTTCTCAAATAAGGATGCATCGCAGTAAATTAATGTAATAATATAATCTTATATTAATGGAAAAGAAATAAAAAACATGAATAAAATTGCAAATCTCATATTATTATATGTTTCTTAGATTAATTATAATATTAATATAATTATATAGTATATATTAATATTAGTAATTATATTAATATTAATTAATCATATAATATAATATATATATTAATATAATATATATAATATATATATATATATATATTTATATATATATTAATTAATATGTTATATACGTGAGCGAGTATATGAGTATTCAATTTTAATTCAAATTACTATACCTATAGATAATTAAATCACATCATTACCTTCGGGTTACGTGAATTATTAATTAATGATTGAAGAATCACACTTTATAGTTTTAAAAAATAATTTTATTAGTATAATTTTTCATTTAGTAATATTCTTTTCATAAAAGTTTTAGTTAGATCCTTTCACAATAAATAGTTATATAATTTTTATTTTTAGTATTATAAATATATATACAGGAGTGCGGCCTAACAGACCTTATAAATATTATATTATTTCGGAGATTATTATTTAATATCCCTCATAATTATATATACTATTTATTTTTAGAACAGTTGCAATGGTGGTGCAATATATAATACTGTCTTTTTTCCTTAAAATCTACCACATCAGCCGTTTCATTTCTAATTTAAATATATTACTTATTATTTTTCAACAGGTGTAAAGCAATCTATAGCGTATCATAAATGATTATTATCAAAGGATATTTTATTTATTAATAGAACTATTTAAATTATAAATAATCTTTTACAATGTTAATTTATTACAATAAATATAATATAATATATTTTGTTAGTACTTTCGAGTAGCTCGAAATGCTCACGTGAAGTACACTGGTATACAGGCTTTCTGATGGTCTCAGGTGGGCTACTTATACATACTGTTAACTCGCGTTGTCTATCCCTCACGTATACCTAGAATTATTATTATAGTACTCTGGTAGGTGACCATGAATATAGTATCATCTCGTTGTTGCGCGTGATGTATCAATTGATTCATTATAATATAATATATAATATAACTAGAAATTAAAAATCACTCGAACCCCCTCGAAAAACATTAGTGGTGATTGTAGAATTGATATTTGTTTTATAAGAAATAAGGTTGAGAGGAAAAAGGTTGTTTATATCCGCTAACAATAGATACTTTTTAGATACTTAGCATTATAACGATCTGAGTGCTTTGTTATTTCCTTAATCTAGTATTAAGTAAATCTTAAGTGTTTACATCTCAGTAATCTTCATTAATAGAGATTTTATAAGCACATTAAGTTGCATAAGTTTAATAGATTATTACTTAAATTTTACGGTAGATACATATATAGGTGATATAAAAAATAAGGAACTTATGAATCATTAAGAGACTTTCCATTTTTGATCTCAAAGTTTATTTAATCTCCTAGAGCACCTATATAATTCTTAGGATCGACTATGTGGACCACTTAGCAATCATTGAGATGGTTTTGAGAAATTAGCGACCAACGCTTCCTTTAGATTTATTTCTTATAATTTAACTCATATCCTGTATGAATTATCTATTACCAAGAAACACAATTAAAGTGTTTTACTATAGACTATAGAAAATATAAGATAGAACATCTATTATGGTTGCGAATAGACACATATCAATGCTTATTGATCTTGTACTTGTGTAAGACTGTGTATGTCTTGATTGATCACTCTCATCCTCTTCTATTATTTTTTATCCTCGATGCTTAATTGAGTGTGATCCACCATAAAGCATGTTTTGGATCTTCACAGGGTCTACTATAGTGTCGTAATCAGAATTCTATAACTACTTACCATAGAGATCGTGTTATAAGAAACATTAATTGTATCATAACACCTTTTAAATTTTTTTATTTATAAAAAAAAATATAATTTTATGGGCTTGCCCTAGGCAATGCTTCTGGACACAATCCATGGTATGCTCCGTCTCGGTTACAGCAGGCACTGGCGGTCGATCTGGACTAGCTCGGTATACAATGAAACTTAAAAGATGGGAAAGTTATTTCCGCGGTCATATACGCGCACCTTCTCTCTTTGTCTCAATCTTGATTCATACAGCGCTTGTAGTGCGCACCCACGAAATCTGGGTGGAGCGGCATGAATTAAGGATATATCTCCTTTAGAATTTATAATATCAAGTGGTAACGTGATGTCCCGCGTCACCATATATGTCTATTCTTAAAAAGTGTTTTGCTCTGTAAACACCACCACTTCTTGATAAATTTTGTAAAAAACGCTTTAGGATTAGAGGATACAGTGGCTACTTAAAGTTAAGAGGCATAAAACATACATTTTTATACATAAAAAATAGCTTCCTTATTAAAAATCGAAAACATCTCTTCTTTTTCAAACCTACCTTTTATACTTTGGCGTTTTACCATCTGAAAAAAACGGTATTAATATTTTATTTGTATTTATTTATGTTTACTTTTTTTTTTTTTTTTTTTTTTTTTTTTTTTTTTTTTTTTTGTACTTAGTTTTTCTTATTATTCACTATCTAAATCTACTAGTTATAATATATAGCGAACGTTTCTTAAAATTTCTTTATAATTGAGGTCATTGCCCCATTTTCGTAAGCTCTCACGCTGTCTTGATTTACTATAATCTTTTTTAAAACTTTAAGAGAAAGGGCTCAACACATAGTCACACGCGCTGGGAGCTAGTTTGCTCGGGATAAAACTGTGTCTGCCGCTCAGCACTGATACAAATGTTTGTCTTCCATGTCAACCTTCTTAGGCTCAAAATGAACGTATCGATTTTTTATAATGGTGTAGTGGACGCCAGCGGCTGCAGTCCAGTCTCTTAATATTAGAGCGGCTAGCTCTCCATTTATTAACGATAAGTTTGCATTATAGCTTTACCTTTCTATATTGTGAGGCCATTTCTCAGAAGCAGGAAGTTTCAACTTATATACACATTAGGTAGTTGCTATATTTAGTTTTGGTTCAAACATCAAGTTTGCTGGGACGTGAATAAGACTCGACTCTGGCTTTGTTATCCGTCGGACATCGCGTAGCTGTCTCAGTGCACGTCGCAGTGGATATCACAAGTCGGAGAATACACACCGCAGCTTCGGCCCTGTCGGAACGGGCTTAACATCTCAATAATAAGTTTATCATCATATAATTTCTTTTTTATATATACTCTGTATTCAAAGACCTCTGAGGCCAAGAATTCAATATATTGACTCTAGTACCTCAGGAGGGCTTCTATCTCATTGATCATCTAAGGATCTCTCGCCGCGACTTTACAACGTAGTCCAAGGATAGCTCTCCACCTCCTCTCCACACTCTGGCCTTTAGAAATACTTCCTCTCACAAGCAGACTAAGTGGGAAATTCGACACCTCATATCGAATTAGTGTTACTGCGGCGAGGTTCCAACTAAGAACCAGGAACCTATCGTGCTCCGTGAATTGAGGCATTCAATATTGCTCCGAATTTATTTCTTTGAGAGGCACAGCACAGCGGTCAATTAACGTAAGCTGTTCATATTAGTATTAAGTTATGTAATGTAGTTACCACTGACTCGCAATATAACCGAGTACCCTTAAGGATTCCACATGAACGGCGTTAAATTCTTTAGTTACTCTTTAAAAACTCACGTAATCCGGGACTAGTTCATTATACCTGGTTTACTTGTCTTTATCTCTTTTTGACATGTCTTTTTGTAAGATGATCACATTGTTTTATCTCTTATTGCTATGGCTGGACACATAACTCATTTTTTATGCTAAGGAGGGTTTTATTCACACCCCAAAGTCCCTTTATTGTGATAGTCGCCCGATACGTCTGCACACTGGCTTATTTCAGGCCACCAGAAAACGCGAACGACATAGTTATGATAATGAATACATTATGCTCCACTTCTGTAATCCTTTCATTCTATCTCTATGCATTCTTGATATAATGTGAATATGTAACTTTTACTGTTTCTTAATTAACTTCTCCAGAAAATTGTTTCTACAACTCTTTCTGATTACACATCAGATCTCACAGCTAACGGCCGATCTATAATATTATCTGAACTCGTGGTGATGATCTAATTCATCTCCTCTTAAATGTCCAATTCTACGTTCAGTTAAAATTGATTGTCACTTAGATAATTCTCTTATGCATTTTCTATCATACAGCTTAGTTACTATTTATCTCTGTTAGCTAATATCCAATTAACGCGCCTGTGTTCATCTCAGTCTCGCGCCTGCTGTTTCATTTCAGATAAGATCATGAAGTCTCTTATCGGTGTGCTCCATATCTTTCTTATTATTAATCCAAGTTAATAGCACACGTGAGGTAGTCGCCTCGTGTAGTAGCCCAGCTGATATTGTGCTCTCACTTGCGCCGTTAAGTGCATGCGGTGAGGCGGGATGTCAGAGACATACACTATTGCGGTACATCCGTTCTTCTCCCTACCTACTATCTACGGTCACTTAAAATATATTATTCAGAAGTAAAATAATATTTATAAACGCACTTTTTGATTTATTCACGGTAATTATTCTCATTGTGTATTATAAAGTACTCAAATAGCGAGATTCCTCCTTAGTGTCGCAGCCTATAGGATTATATTTTCTCTACCATACAGATTGGCATGATTTATTTTATATACAAACGTGCGTGAGCACGTGCATATACGCACTGACTTTCACATAGTTGACCGCTTAAAATCTAGCCCCATAAAATATTCTTGGAGATATTTCAAACCCTATAGATTATTTTTTATAAATAAGCTATATTTACTAGCGCATATTATATATTTCTTTTTCTGTTGTAATTTTAAAAAGACCCACCTATAAAATAAAGCAAAAGAGGTCCCATTATGTCATCGTCCGACTAATTTTACACGTTATATAAAAAGCTAGTCTGTTATTTTTGCATTAAATTTGTACACTTCTTTTTTGAGCAGGCGCATCCGAACTTCGCACGAGGGAGAACTGAGCGAGAGAGAGCGTGGGACGAATCGCGCTTGTTTTATATTATTTATCTACCACATACAGTAATAACCTGGTCTGCACAGCCTCGGTAGTACCCCACTCTGTGAGATGTTTTTATTAGAGTCTATTTTTTCCCCATTTATAATTTCATTACTAAACATAATAAGGCCAATAGTTAGATTTTGTAAAAAACTCTACGGCTCAATTATATTGACGGTAAGAATGAATATTCGGCCAAATAAAGGTTAATCGTCACTTTTTTTTATGAGTCTACGCGAGGAACATACTATTAATTTGCATTACTTTACAGATTAATGTGCGCACTTAATTTCCCTTCTCTCCGTTCAAGTACACAAAACCCAACACAAGTAATCTTAACAACCTATTTTTACTCCAAATTCGCATTTTTTTTTTTTTATATATACATAATATTTTAAACCATAATCTTATTAATCACTCTCAAGAAAGGATATACATTAGTTTTTAAGTATATACCATCGTGGTCTGATAAATCTTTTTGGTCCCTATCAAAATATCGTCTAAAATACGACGTGTACACCGCGGAATGCCTTAAGTAATTATCGATTACAAAACTCCTCATGAGAACATAACTTCGAATTTTAAGCTACTCCCCTCAAATATCGGTAATTAGTAGTAAAACAGAGTAAAATCATATCTACACGCGCAAAGCTTTGTTACTTATTTATTTTCGCTAAAAAATTTGTTTGCACGGATTATCATTCTTAACCTTCTCTCTCTCCTCTCTCTCTCCTCTCTCCCAAATTTTTTGTTTTGATTGATGTTGTTGAGAGGGAGATTTAAGCCGGGGGATAAGGTATCAAAATGTATTTATGCTGGGAGTATTAGTACAGATTGCTCTGGAAATTTTCTCCTTATAGATCATTAGCGAATGGACATCAGTGTATAGATAATATATTTACATAGACCAAGAGATTTCTACTTGTTATCATGTGATTTTTTAACGATTTATTTCTACATTCATAGAGCACTCCCCCACGAGAATAGTAAAAAGTCCATCTGTCCTTTCCTGTATTTAGACGATATTTTTTGATAGGGTAACCATATATATATTATTCAAGACTCCAACGTTCGTGTCGCATCCGTTACCGAAGTTATTACTGAGTGATAGTATTTAAATTATTCTCTTAAATTTGTTTTAAATATATAAAAATAAAATTCGCGAATAACTATTTAGAGAAGCGATAAAAATAAATGTTTAAGTTTATATATTTGGGTTTATAGAATTAAACTTGACGGTTTTTCACTATAAGAAAAGAGTGATGGAACGCATACCCATTTAGCATCTTGAAAAAAGTTAAGAGGTCGCAAGTAGTTGATGTTCTCACTCTCTCTCTCGGAGACCCTCGGTTTTCCACTCTTAAGAAGTGTGGCGTTACCTTTTATTGCGTCTCGAATACCTGCGACATTTACATTTACCAGTACATGAAGAATTTCACGCCCAGCTGTTCTTTACTATAAATCTTAACATTAGCCATGATTGGCTATAGATTATTTAAAGGCGCAAAAATTGCCTATCGATATACTAATAATAAATCCATCGTTGTCTCAGGAGCTAGACTCGCGCAATTTAATTTGATGGCTGAGAGAAGTCTTTTGGTATGATATATAAAAATTCTACAGCCGATCGTCAAGCGTCACCTCTCCTCTGGCCTCCACAGTTGCCTCTTTGCTCTTAATGATCGTTTAATGCGGCGCCTCTTAAGTGTACTTCTTTTGCATCATAACAAAGCATTCTCTCAAGTACGCACTTTATTTTCTTCTCGGTATAATTATGGTAGTCGTGAGCTCTGTCGATAGAAAGTGGGCGGATCTTCCCTTTTCGGCTTGTTGTACTATAGCGCGTATCTATATAAATACACACAGATATATATATATAAAAATTAGCAACAGTGTATAATAAAGCTCTCTATTAGCGCGCGCGCGTTGATCGAAAAGTGTGATTCAAGAAATTTGGGGGCAAATTTTAGCGGTGCGAAAATGTGCGTATCTGTACTTGTTCACGGGCGTTTGTATATAAATAAATCAATGCCAATGAGTGTACAAAATTATAAATGCTAGGGAATTAAGGGAACTTGCTATTTTGAGTACTTTTAATTATCACGATGGAGTTAATTACCGTAAATCAAAATGCGTTATTAAAATTATTTACTTGCGAATAATAATAGTAGGCCGAAGATGAAAGATAGGATAGACAGAGGTGATTGGGAGTCCCAAAATATAGTGATTAATAAAGCGATTACAAGCTCGAAACTTTTCAACATCTGTACTGATTCCTTTCTCTTCTTTATGCGAAATTTTTTTTAAGAGTGAGGAGAAAAGTCCAGTCTTTGTTGGTGCTTAACTAGCTCGACGCTACTGATCTAGTAGGTTGGCTATATGAGACTTTCTCAGAGTAGATGAAGTGAGAGGGGAGTCTGTTCCACCTTGACTATCACGATCCTGCTCTCTCTTCGCACACACTCACACAACGCCAGAGCGCGCGGTGAATAGCAAGCAATATTTGGGACTAATATGCTTAAATCAAGATTAATAGTCATATACATCTCGTTTGATTAAAAAATGCGAAATAATCTAGTGGTAGTCCTCGCATTTTACGAGGATTTAGACTTTGAAGAAGAATTACCTCATCTCTATTTTATCCAACATTTCATTATATATTATCTTTTTGTTGACTTAGAGATAGCGAAGAAAGGAAAAAACTTTGAAGTTATTTAAAGAGCCACGCAAGTTCTTTTCTGTGACTCGATATTGATTTGATATGAATTTTACTGTGTTGATCGGAGTGTATCCTTTTTTACATATTGACTGGCCTGCGCTCTGGGTTTTATGTGTAGCCTGAAGATAAGGAGTGCTGTCAGATTATGTTTTATATTTGTGTTAGTCTTATTCACAATAAAGTGATACATTTTTGTGGTGGTGTGTGAATTAAAACCCTCTTCTTAGCATAAAATAAATTGTTTGTGTTCTCAGCACATGCATTAAGAAGATAAAACAAGTTTTATGCCGCACGTGCTCAGTCCATTTGTCAATAAAACATAAAACGCAGTACCATGGATAAGTCCGGATTTACCCGTGTCAAGGTCTTTTTAAGACGCACTGCCGCCAAGCTAACATAAGAAGTGTACCACTCTTGGTTCATTGTGGATATCTTTTAGTTAGTATCCTATACTTGTCGTGGTAGGATGGGTACATATATACCTTTTTACTACGTTAATTGACTTCGCCTTACTCAGTTTAGTATTCTTTGTTTTGCTGTGCCTCTTAAAGAATATTTTATAATTCCTCTGTGTGAGGAAATATTTGTTTGTCTCGTATCATTCTACGGAGAACTATATTTCCGGTGATTTTCTGTTTCGTTTTTGTGTAACTTTTCTTCGGCCTTTGTAACTTCTTTTTCTATTTTCGTTTAGAACCAGCAAATTTTCTTCACGTTACAAGAATAGGCTTTCATTATTATTAAATATAAACCACAGACTTATTTCAGTTGAGACTAGTTTAAAAATATTTTTCTTCACTTTGTGTTTAGATAATCCAGCCAATTTCGCAATTAGATGTATTATCATTTCTCGCGCAGTTTAGGTTAGTCTCTGATATTTTACACTTAGTCGCTGGTGTTGTGAGGAATAAAGATTTGGGCCCTTATAGGTAGTCAGTGGGATAGGAGGCTCTGATAACTCTGGATACTACGTGTTAAAGCTCAAGATCCTCAGATGTACACTCGCGCCTGACTGATGCGTATGGTGATTAGGGATTGCTGCTTGTCTGATGATTATAGTTGCAGGAACGATGAATATTAAGACCCCTCCCCGCAAACTGGCCGAGCCTCTTATCTGATTGAGTGCTTGTATTCAGCTTCTGGAGGATCGACGCCGATAACAAGACGGTCTTAGTCCCAGCCCGAAACTTTGATGTTTTGGCACATAAAGGATATAGGCGTCAATACCTAGTCTTGGATAGTTGATACCTGTGCTTCGAGAAAATGGCTCCCCAATAGAGTATAATGCATATGTTAAAAAAGCTAGCCAGCTTCTAGTATAGCGACCGCTATATTACGCATGGCGCCAACACATCCCAATCTATCAAAAATACTCACGTCCTTTGTAGCCTACAAGGCTCTGCCTATTGAGGAAAATTCTGTGGGCGTGGTGCGGTACGACAACAAGATTTTAATGTCAGGTCCAACTTAGCTCCCGCTAATTGTCGAGCCCCTTTTAAAGTTATTTAAAGTTAATTAAGCAGAACGTACTTATCGAAAAAAATGGAACCTCATTTAGAGATTTGAGAAACGTTCGCAGTAGTATATTAGATTAGTATTCTAGAATATATAAGAAGAGATAATTGAATGCTCACTATATACTAATATTATATAAAAAAAAAAAAAAAAAATACAATAATACATATATAACATAAAATAAAAATAAATGTAGATAAGGATATCAAACAGTAATCACATAAAATTAAAATAGATAATTATTTTAATCTTAATCATTAATTTCTTTATATAATAAATAAGGATTTGATGGTGCTAGATAAACGCATCTCTGAAGCTAAGATGTCGCAATGTACAATTATAATACATGAAGAGTTGGTCTGCCAAGAATCGAACGATTGCCGATATTATTTAGGTAAAAAATTATTGTTTTAACTCTGTGCTAACTTTATAGACCTTACTGTGTCTCCATTTGAATCCATTTTAAGTGTGTTTTACTCGCAAATAATTGTTCAGGACAAGGGATGGGCGAAAGCTATATGCTTCGATGTACGGGCTCTAACCAGGCGAATCTTGAAGATTCTCTAACACCTTAGATCTTATCTTTCTTATATTTAATACCTTGTTTAATAATAATAATTTTATTTCACTATCTTGGGAGTAGATTTCATTCATTTAAATTCCTTTGGTCGCACAGCTAGTAATGAGAGTCGTGCTTACAAAAAAGTCCTTCAGAATGATACTTAACAAGAGCACTTGTCCGCTCGAAAGTTAATAAGTGAAATAATAAACAGACAGTATTTGTGTATTATTGTAGATGTTCAAGTCAGTTCACGAGACACGGCTCTCTAGCTCTGTATACATCTAATCAGACATGCCCCTTTGGTGAATTAAGAGCCTCAGTTAGAATAATATGGACCGGGTGCGGAGTCTGAACAGCTCTTGACCTTTCGTCTCGGGATAATAGAGTCTCGCTCAGATTCATATCTAGAGAAGACACATTTATCACAGAATTTACACTTGAGTATGTCGTATTTGAGAATAAATATGTTCTCTATTGAATGAATAGCTAACACACTCGTTGATTGATTGTTCTTGCTTATATAATCATAAGAAGTAATTAGATCAATGACCTAATTAACTAAGATACACGAAGCGTTTCGGTAATTCCTCAAGAAACACCACTTTTTGTTGCTGATTATCAAGGGTGATCTAAATAAATAAGGGGGACCTCACTATTAATATATATTTTTGATGAATGTATATTTTGTGATATTTGGTTGTTTTATTAAACATCATATATATATATATAGATTTTTATGCTATATATACTAAAAGAATAAATAGCTTTGATTAATCATTTAGTTTATAATTTAAGTATAGAGCTTATGTAGACAATACTTTATGTGAAATCAAAGCACTCTCCAAGTTCGATATTATGTGTACTAACTTTAATTAGCTCTGTGACGTGCACATATTTTCAGTGATAATCATTCTCATATACATAAAATGCATACACTGAGTAACGTATGTTATTCCCTACTCTTTTGTTTTTTTGACTTATCTTATCATAATTAATTTAATACTTGAAAACAAGGCTCACAATAAGTGGAGTATTTTCTTGGCCTCCAAAGAGTCTCTAGCTACCGGTGTTCACAATAATAATCTCAAGGTGTATCGGAAGGGAGAGTCGCGAGTTAGTGAGGCCCGACATCAGAGCCGTTATCAAGTGTCCCGGGCATCTGTGAAGTGCCAAATAGACATTATATTATATTTTTTGTTTCAATTAAATTTATTCTGTGGTGGTAGACATGTTTGTCGAAGTAGTCTCCTCTGATATAAGAAAACTCTTCATTAGTAAAAGCTACGTCATTGACTCAACGACCCCTAAGTTGCCTCACATGTTGAAATAATAAGATAATTATTTAAATTTAGAATAGAAACTAGGTGTATATGATTATTTTCTGTGTTAACATCGAAGTGCTAAGTATTTAATTTATTTATGTATACTGATATTTTGAAGTGTATCTAAAAATGAAATAAGTTAATTTAATTAACAATGATGATGTTTTGCTGCTATTCATACGAAAATATATATTTTATAAATGGTCGTGGACCCACTTCACTGTAATATATAATTATTACTCATAAATACAAATGCAAGAATATAGTAGTACTCTGTGTAGTGCTCAAAACATAACTAATATATAAAAAGAATATTTAATAAAGTAAAATAACATCAACTATTTTTATATTATATAACCTTAACATTCCATCATATTAATTATCGAAGACATTGCATGATATTTTATTAGTTTATTTTTATTTATTTGTAGTGCTAGTCTGAAATCCTTAGTTCCTTATAATTAATGTATTCTCCATGTTTAAAGTAGACACTCATATTTATTTACTTGGTTCTGTATAGCACTAGGTACATATATAATATTAATATATATATATATATATATATATATATATATTATATATATATATATATATATATATTATATTTATTAATTAATATAATATATTATATAATATTTATATATATAATAATATATATATATAATATTATATAATTAATATATATATATATAATATTAATATAATGAAATTATTATTATTTCATTAATTGTATTTGTAGTATTAGTCGCTCACGTTTGCACCCTTTATTTAAAATTATCTATATTTTTAATTTCGAATTAAAATTGATAGTTACATAAATGTACTGCTGTATTTTTAATTTTAAATATTTAATTTAATATTACATTTTTAGTAGAGAATTAATGCAGGGTGTTCAAAATTATTATACAAATAACATTTTAGATCAATTGGTTCCACATAATCTGAATACCAATATTTATTAAATTATTTATATAATAAATATATAATTAATAAATTATAATAATGAATAATATAATAAATAATTATAAATAATATATAATAATAATAATAATAATATATATATATGAATATTATCCATAAAGAATCAGTATCAAAGACAAAAAATATGAAAAAAGGACCGTGTATAAAAAGCATTAATCATACTAATATGAGTTGACTTCATATAATATGATAATATGAATATAAATTAAATAATTAAATTATTAAATGAATAATTATCTATTAATATAATATTAAATTATAGAATAATTAAATTAGTATAATGATAAAATAATTTCTATTACCTATAATAAAGAATTAAAATTATAAATGTTTATAATCTACTCTAATTTCGATTCTTCTCATAAATTACTTAATTAATAATGCATTAGAATTGAATTTTATAAATTCTTTGTTACATTTAAATATCATCTAATATGAAATAGTCATTAATTTAAATAATAATAATAATAAATTATATAATATAATTTAATAATAATATAAATAATTATAATTAAATTTATATAATAATATATAATTAATAATATATAAATATATAATAATTAATAATAATCTATATAATAATACTAATTAAATAATATAATAAATTATAAATAATTATAAAAATTATTAATAAAATCTAAAAACATCTAAACATATTTATATTTTTCTTAATTAAAAATATGCGAAGGTATCTTCCGGGTAAGCGTGATGAAAATAGTCTACTATGTGTATAAGTTTTAACTATTGGGAGGTAGCCCTAAATTGAGGTCGAAGGTTATTATGTCTAGTGTTTACCTTTTTTCTTATGCTTAATAGACTAATTTTCAATACGTTCAAGGGAAACAACTTTACTAATCTTGTTTATTAATAATAATCCAATTATTGTAAATTAAAAAAAAATCAGAAATAAAAACAAACAATTCTTTGGTTTCATTCTCTTAGCTATTCTTGCTTGACAAAATTATAGAATTCAAGATAGAAATTTTTAATAATTGTATTCATGGAGAAATCACACTTTTAATCTGCTAACTGAATTTTCGCTTGCTACAAAAAGAGAAATTTTGGGAAACAAGACACGGTTTTTAATTTAGTTCTTCGCTATGTCGACTTTTCATAACTCTTTTCGCTGTTATAAAGATAGCTTTTTGATACCCCAATTTTTGATGTATGTCAGGCACAATGGTGCGCGCATGAAAATGATCCGAAAAGTGATAGCTTTATCATTTAATGTCGACGTTATATTCTATGTGAAAGAGCACTCTCACGAATCTTTTGCTTCCTCTGAATTTTTGCTTTTATAATGAAATAGAGGTACTCACTATTATTGAGATAGTAAAGTATAATATAGGATCTTCTGTATTATCAAAATAAACTATTCATTGATTTGCATTCAAAACTTTGTTTAATACGAAATATGATGGGACATATAATGTTAAAGATTTAGACTCTAAAGTGATTTATGCCTGAAAAGGATATTTAAGAGACTTAAGCATTTTGTTGAATAACATTTTATGGGACACAACCAAATTTATGTGAATATTTCCATGTCTTTCATGTTGTTGGGCTTTATTTATTTGCTATTTCCACGATTCGGTCTTCTTGTCTGCATTATATGTAACTGACATGGCTAGTGTAAGCTTGCTCGATCATAATTTATTGTGATAACACTGTAACGCTCATACTCTCAAAAGAGTTGAAAGACAGGTTCTGCTACGACCTGATGATACCTCTTTTATACTTATTTTTTTCTGATAATCCTTTTTTTCAAATATCTTTTAACTTGACGTTCTCTACATGTCATTACATCGTAAAGATGTTAAGCTGTTCCAGCTTCAAATTTTAAAATTTTTGTTGTCCAAATTTATGAACAGCTTCCCTAATGTGTTTTGCCAAAATTTCATATACTCTTGACTCGTATCTCTAAGCTCTCTGGTATGTATATACATCTCAAACTTTTACTTTAAGGTTTAAGCAATTTAACATGTTGAAATACATATGAGGAAGGTCAAAACAAAGAATGAGTAAGATTACATCTTGCCACACACTCGGACACTTGTGTCTATGCTTTTTGAAGAACCTTTTTGGTTTTTTCAAAAACTGTATAGCAGGAGAACACTTAAACATCAAATAATTATAATAATTGAATAATAATTATTACTAGATTCAACAAAAATAACCTTTAACGAAGTAATATTCTTATTATTTTTTACTCTAATATATATAAACTTTCTTATGCTCTCTGGTTAGAGATTTAAATAACTCTTATTAATAAATAATCTAACTCTCAGCAGGTAATATTATTCTTATTATGTTTTCATTTGCTATTCTCATCTTGATTCATCTTATTTGTAATCTTATTATTATAAAAATTATATATTATTAATATAAATTAATATTACATATAAATATTAATATTAATATTATGTTGTTAATATTTAATGTTTTTAAATATATAATAAAGAATAATTTAATAATTAATATTAATTGATAAATATCAATATTAATATTTTTATATTAATTGAGAAATATTATTATTTAATTAATTCAAGATTTAAATTAATTAATATTAATATTTAATTAATTAATAGTTAATATATTAATATAAAAATTTAATTATATTTATATTATATTATTAATATTATTATTTATTATTATATAATTATTAATTATTATTATTATAATTTAAATAAAGATTATAATTATTGATATTAATGATTTAATTATTTAATATTATTTATATTATATTATTAATTATTTATATATATAATTTATTTATTTATAATTATTATAATTATTTCCCCTTTAGAATATTTTAAATTAGCAATATTGAGAATATCTTCCTATCTAAATCTAATAAAACAATAATTAATTTTATACTCCTCAGATATAGGTGTACCCTTATTAGATAGGTGGATACCAGTGCAGGCACTCTCATAATACAGTAAAATTCCTCTTCACACTCACGCTGCAACCAACGTAGAATTTCAAAAATGTTGGAGCTCGCAAACTTATCGAGAGAGAGCATGGCGAAAGAAGTAGCTTCGCAGAGAGAGTTATGGGTATGCACGATGAAGTATGCATGATGGAGAAAGAAGAGGTATCAAGAGAAGAGAATTGTCTTATGACGAGAAAGATGGTAGATATGAGGATGTCTCTTTCTCGCGTTTCTAGGCTGAATTTTGCTTTCTTTTGCCCGAAGATTGCTTGATCGAATTTTCAGACTTTGTGACTGATAGTTTATTAAAGTATAAATATACATTTCGTGTCTATATTCTTTGTGTACAATTCACTGAAATGTGAGGGAAAAAATCTTGAAGTGTGTACTGTTTTTCTTCCTTTGATATAGAGGTAAAGTATATCTAGGTAAAGTGAGTACCTCTTCTAGAGTCGCACTAGACAATGTGCTGGAATAATATCTTAGCGCGAAACTTTATAGTTGGTTTGATCTTAGTGACATTCTTCTGGATATGTTACTTCTGCGGACAATTAGGTAAGAGATTTACATTCGTACCTTTGTTGATGAAATATGAAGGAGATTCTAAAGGTTAAATTATCCGAGATCCGAACTTCCCTTCCTTTAAGACTTTGTAATTCCATTTTAATTTTATTAATACCAAAATTACTAGTCCCTTCGAATCATTATTAAACAGAATACGGGTTCTTCTGCCATATCAATTTATTTTGTTCATTATCCGTGAGATAAATACTATGATTGTACATTACGTATGAATACAGATTTTCACGGAGGCTTGTAATTCAAATCTTGCCAATCCATTTTCTTGCACACTCATGTGCTAGATTTATACCCTAGTTGCAGTGTTGATTTTATTATTCCACTTGTAAGTGTTTGCTCTTTACCTGCTTTTTTTTTATCCTGAACTCATTATACTGATTGTTCTCACTATTTATTAATCTAAACCATTCCCATCTCGACTCTTTTAACTATTTTCAAATCTCCTTTCAGATTCTCTTACTAAGGATAATCCCCTGTATGCAGACCATTCTTTTTTCTTCAACTGTTCATTTTATTCTTTCAAATTTAAAGTGTCCTTCATTTTTTTAGATAAGGCACTCCTCCCGAGAAATATGTCACCAAATAACTTCACGCTAGGTGTGGCTCTTAAGGAATCATAATAGCTATTGTTTATGTAACGTTGTGTGAGGCGGAATTCTAAAGTATAAGCACATATATCTGTGACTGTTTTCATTCATACAGTTCTTCTCGAAAGTTAGGAATAAAAGCTTTTCTCTATTACCAATCGAATTTCTCATTGCCCATGAAAGGAAGATGCAAAATAACATCTAAAACACCTCACATGATCTGTACTTCTTGCTACGATTAAGTTTGGTCACACTTTTATACTCGTAGTGTTATTAGATCCTGTGCCACACACCAAACACAATAGATATCTAAAGCATTCAACGAAACACCAACATCTTGAAAAAACCCTTGTTCACATTCCTATGTCTATTGTTGGCCGATCTTTGAATTTGGTTAATATTCTTGGATGCTATTATCTCTTAAGATCACCCTCTCTGCGTCGCTACACATTATTCCTGCCCAAACATTGTGTTGAATACTTAAGCCGATATAGCATGGGGAATCGTTGAAGGCATTACCTTTTATATATTAACCTATTGAACTTAGGTTAGTTCGTGATTATTACGATCGCTATTGACAAGAAATACACATGGGCTAACAGATTGTCTCCAGTAAGCTGTTTTGTCGGCTTATTGTGATAGAAACGTTACAACCGATGATATAACAGTAAATTGGGAGCCAATACTCCTAATCAGCTCTTTCAACTTGTCACACAGGAACAACCATGCACAAGTGTTTCTGCTCTGTATTTCGACTCTCATTCGCTCTCCTCTTACTTATAAATTTTAAGTTAAATTTGTCTTTTCTGTTTGTTTTCAGGTAGCAAATGTACAATGGTCAAGACCCCACAAGCACACTGTGTATACTAGAGCTAGTGATCATCCATACTATACGCAATAGAGGGGCCTAAATGGTGTATACCAATATGCGATCTTCAGCAAAAACTCGCTTCTTGAAAAGGTAGGGCGGACACTAGTGAACCTCTCTCTTAGTCTATTTGCATACACTCCCTGCCTATACATCGTCATTTGTGGTCTCTCTGGCTTCGGTCATGTACGTCTCTCTGGCTTCGCTCTCCTCCTTTTCCCTCGTGTTCGATCAATTATCTCTCTCTACTCTCTGCTCACAGCTCAACCTACACTACTCTCTCGCATACTCTCTCTCTACTCTCTCTCCTCTCATAATCCTCTCTATTAACTCATCAACTAATTCTCATTATCATTGCACAACTCTCTAACTCCCAAAACTATCGAATGCACGTTATATTTAGGCTTGGCCTTCACTTTCATAACATTAGGTGGTATACTCCCAATAGTAAAGTCTGGATATAATCCCTTCCAGGTATATATCGTTCTACTCCAGAAACTACACTACTCAGTTCTCTGATGCTGTTTTATGGTGACTTAACACCCACATTAGTCACATTTACTCAGAGTCGATGTAATACTCAGAGCATGTATCTCGCTCTCGTGATTGATTGCCGACGTTAGTAATAATCTCAGGTATATTTTCTTACCTCTCGCGAAGGAATTTCTCGCAACACCATATCATTTGGTTCGACTTAGACATGTTTAGTGAACGCGTGTGAATAATTATTACGGGGTGATAATCTTTTTCGACAACTTAGTGTCTCGCCAGATTCAGAAATGCAATACACAACACATAAATTTATATATATGTATTTTGTTTTAAATATAATTGAATAATGTATATATTTTAATTTGTCAGTAATAAATGATCATTGACTAATTCTATAATAATTAAATATAATTAAATTAAATAATAATTAAATTATAATTATAAAAATAATATATTATAAATAATATATATAATAATAATCAATATTAAATTAACTAATATAATTAATTATTATATTATTAAATATAAATAAATAATTAAATATAATAATAATAATAATAATAATAATATTAATAATAATAATAATAATAATAATAATAATAATAATAATAATAATAATAATAATAATAATAATAATAATAATAATAATAATATTAATAATATGTTTGTGTATGTGATAATAAAAAATAATATTTTGTTTGGATATGTATAGTAATGATTGAAATTGCTATGTTAACAGCTGATTGTATGTTGAAACTATGAATGTTAGTTACTTTGCCGCCGATTGATAGGCAGAGAACATTATTAATGAAAGCAGTTCATTCGTACGTTATGGTATGTTTAGGTATATTATGGCACGTTATGATCTTTGTGCAGGTAATGTTATGCTAGCTTTAAAGATGTGAAAACTTTGCTATGTTAGCGTTTATTCTTTGATCAGTATGACAGATAGGTTAGGTTATGATAACTTTTTGTTAGGTTTTGTTAAATATTATAAAGTTAAACTAACATCATTGATATGATATACATATGATGGAAAAGTAAGATTAGGCTGAGTTTTGCCTAAGAGAGAGAGAGAGAGAGGAGAGAGACGAGAGAGAGAGAGAGACAGAGTAGAGAGAAGCTAGGAGAGACCGAGTGCGATATCTTTGAGAGGAGTTATAATATTTCAGTTATTTAAAATAGATAGTCAGATATTCCAAAGGTGTGTAGCCGTATATGTAGAGATTATACTATATATGATGATATAGTAGTGAATAGAGAGATATAGTATAATAGATTGTCATTTATTTAAATTATATTTAATAGTGTATAGATGAATAGTATATAGAAAATAATATAGTACAATATTATATAGTAGTACTGTAGTTATATACTCAGGTACTATAATAATTTACATATATATATATATATAATAAGGTTATTACAGTATATATTGTTTAGTTATATATATTAATCCGATTATAGGTAAGTGAATTAAGAACTCATTGTTGATTTTGACTAATAAAAATTACTTGCAAAATAGATATACGGTATATATATTGATACTGGCATATATATATATATTATAACTTAGAAGAGTTATAGCCACTTAATAATTTGTGTATATAAAATTACCTTTGTATGAACATATTTTTATATTGATGGTTGCCTAATATATCATATATTATCTACAGTATATGTACTAATATTATTAATATAATTTAGTACTATTACCATATTATCATAACTCAAATGGCGGTCTCCTATATTGCACATGACTGTTATATTTTGAGGTTCAGGTATATGATATCGTCCATAAGGTCCACAACTGCCTCGATTGTCTCCTTGGGCTACTAAAGTGACGTATTCAGCTGTCGACGGTTCCCAGTAGAAACTATTGCACGCCTCTTTCGAATTCAAAGCGTCGTTACCAAACTGGACCTGAACAATATTCACGTCTCTTCTGTAAATTCTCATACAGCGATATCCACTTCGGCTGAAATAATAAAAAAAAATACAGGAGTATTAGGTAAAAAATAAATATAGGTGTTTAAAATTTTATGTGTAAGGATGGATTTCTGCATTTTAAATTTTCCCTCGCAGGAAGACGAGCGATTTCTACAGTGGGAAGCAGCCGGAGAAAATGTTCTGGAAAAATTTAATCATAATTTTCATTATTGCTTGGGGAAAAACGAGAATATTTCTGCCGTTTATGAAAGAACAGGGAAGCTGCGAGGTAAAACATCGTGTGGAATGCAAGCGTTAACAAAGAAATATTACCATTATTAAATAATATAGAAGAGCCTCCAGTGACAAACTTACCATCCTACAGTAAAGTGCACAATCACCGTAACATGGTCAGCGTGGTTATGATGTTCTTTTTGATGCCCACCATGATGGTGGTCTTTATGCTTATTTTTGGAGTCATGAAAGCTTTCGTATTTGTGACAAATGAGACGAAGATCGGTGTGACCTCTGACCTTTAAACAGATGTAAAAAAGGTTAGGTCATGGAAAGGAAATGGTTAAAAATTAAAGTTACAAAAACATTCTCTCTCTCTCTCTCTCTCTCTCTCTCTCTCTCTCTCTCTCTCTCTTCTCTCTCTCTCTCTCTCTCTCTGTCATTTCTGTGACCTTTTTATATCAATCTATTTTGAAGAACAAGTTACGTACTTCTAGATTTTCTGGCGGAGTTGTCCCGTTACTAATTTTCAAAGACGTGTTGCGATGATACAGGAAAAAACTCTGGGAAAAATCTAAAGTCTGCCAATGATAATGATGGGACAACCATGAGGGAAATTTGCATTTTTTATTGCCATGATTAGCTATTAAGGGAAATAAAATGGTTAGGAAGAAAAATATTTCATAGAAAAATAGTGCTATAGGAATTATATTATTATCAATAAAATAATATATAATATAAATATAATAATAAATAATATAATAATAAAATAATAATATTAATATATAATGTATTAATAAAATAATAATATATAATAATAATAATAATAATAATAATAGTTACACTATAACTATTAATATTAGTAAACAAAATATAAATTTGAATATTAACGGAAATATAAAAATGTTTAATATTTTATTTTAATTGTTTATCGCTTTTATTCCTAAATATATATTTATAGTTATAATATTGTAATAGTAAATTAATATACTGTAAATGATTTATTATATATAAGTGTGCTCAAAAAAACACAAATACCCTGTGGTGCACAATTATAGATCCACTTTCAGAATTTTTTTAATATCATTAAAGTATTATATATATACTTATGAAATATCGCATACACATTATCATACTTTAAATGTTAACTATAACAATGTAAATTATTATTTTTCTTTCTGAATAAACTATTTGAAAATGAAATTGAAAAAAAATAATATTATTATTATTATTATTATTATTATATTAATTATAATTTTTATTATATTTATATTATTATGTATTATTAATTATTATTAACTATATTTAAATGAAATTTTTTTTATTTGATGATAACATAAACTAAAAGACATTATAATTAGGGTTGGCAGCGCACCTGTTTTTCCGCACCGCACGATATAACACCTGGAGGTCGGCCAACCTTTGCTATGACAACGGTGATTGAACATTCCGCTCTTTGCGAATGATGATGACCCTCCCCTTCCCCTCTTGGATCCCTTCTCTGTTATCAAAATTTCTTCGTTTGCAAGTTTAAAAATAAATTATTTTAAGATCGGTAAAATATTTTTCTTATTTTTGCCTCTATACCCAACATTTCTAGGAATCACGAGACCATTTTAATATAACTGACAACAAGTCCCGACAAATTGTCAGTTACCAAGATGTCCGATGTCGCAAATCACTCTCAGGTAAGACTCGGGTTATCCCACTGTAGTTTTTAAAGCTCATGTGTCCTTTGCCTTTGTATATTGATATTACATTTGGTCTTCTCGATTTCCCTGGAACTCTGCTTTCCTCTAACGTTATTAATTAAAAAAACTCAAGACCGCGTCCTTCAACTCGTTACTTCAGTAGGAATTTCATCCTCTCAAGGACACTTACCATTCCCCATCTTCAGGGTTTCCACATACTCCTCCTTGTAGGTCTTGTCGGTTTCCTCCTGCTTTCCCATTCATTCTCTTTCTCGTCATCTTGTTCCTCCACATATTTGGTACCCCATTAAAGTATTCTATCCATTTCCTATTTATCTTTTCATTGTTCCTTCATCCACCTTCTGCCAAGTGCCAATGACTATTTTCTCTGCCATTTCTGTATTTTCTCCACTGTTTTGCGCCCATCATTTAGTCCATTCTTCTTTCTCCTTATATTCTTGTTTTTTTTTCTGGTACTTTAGTGCTCCTACTCTTATCAAACTTCTCTTCTCTGTCGTCTGCAGTCTTTCGGCCCCTATCCTCATGCAGTTTTGTCATCATCAGTTTGTGATCCAAATGCAGAGATACACTCTCGGTATATATAACTTTCTCATTCTATTTCATCCTCCTATCCGGTGAGATGATATAATCTATAATTGATCTTTAATCGAATTTCCCATTGTTGTTTGTTGTTCCATCAATGTATTTTAAATCCGAGTGAATCTCTTTGTTGGTAGAAGATATTCATGATTTTCATATTCTTTCTTATAAAGAAATCTACTAAAATTTCTCTCTCTCTCTCTCTCTCTCTCTCTCTCTCTCTCTCTCTCTCTCTCCCCTCTCTCTCTCTCTCTCTCTCTCTCTCTCTCTCTCTCTCTCTCTCTCTCTCTCAGTCCCAACATTCATTCCACTTCATTTACTTTTTTTCTCACTCTTATGTTAAAGTCTCCCATCAGTATAAATTTTACCTACTCTCTTCACCCTATCTCAACCCCCTCTTCCAGAATCTTTCCTGATATATTCTTGCTGTTCTGCAAGCAAGTACAGATGAATCTTCTTTTGGTCCTTGTTAATCTTAACGCCTTTCGCCTATTTCAATGAGACTTCCTGGAAATGCTCACCATTCACCATCTAGCAAATTTTGCCTGTCGGCCTACCCCGCAATCGTTCGCCATGATCTTCGTGTGCGGTGGCGGTGATTGTTTCCCAACTCGGACCCTATCCGCCGTCGTCATTTTCCTACTTTATGGTCCATAACACCTTCTAATCTGAATCTTCCCACTTTAGCAGTAACTATTTTCTTGTATCTTCAAGAAGTGAATAATCTTTACAACACTATGATTTCCTTTGTATGAGATTAGGACCATTAGTAGATAACCGTAAAGCATATGACGTGCGCCTAGTGGACGACCATTTCTGACTGAATATTCATTTCGCCATTTAAATTTCCTACATTTGTTAAAATATGTACCTAATGCGCTAGAGATTCCCAACTCCATGGTATGTTGATATTCAACCCAGTGTGGCCGCGGTGGCTTCTGTATATTATCTAATATATATTATATAATATAAATGAAATATATAAATACATCCATATGACCTATATATATATATATATATATATATAGTTTATATATAGGTATATATATATATATATATATATATATGAGTATACTATATATATATATATATATATATAAGCGTAATATGTTTAAATATTTTATCGGTCATGAAAACATCTATTACATAAAGGAGTTCACCTCTGAACTCTGCCCCCAGAACTACGTCCCTGACTTACAGTGCTCACCACAAACACACACACACTAATTATATAATTTATAAGTATTATATATAATTATATGCCTATAGACATATAAAATTTAATAGTATGTATATTATACTATGACCTCCACTATATAATATACTATTACCACCTATATATATATATATATATATAATATATAAGAATAGACCTATACCCAGTAGTAACGTACTAGCCTCTTTACCTTATGATATTATGGCGTATTATAATGTGGTTAGGTACTCCAGGATGCGAAAATCAATAATTAATGTATCGTTATTTTAAATTAATTTATAAGTGCTAAAATATATTAAATTTTTGTAGTAACCTAACCTAATCTAAACCAACCTAGCCTAACCTAACTCTAACCTAACCAAGCCTAACAACCTGTCAAATATTATTTAATTTAATCCTAACCTTAATTAATTTGTCGACTCAACATCTTATAAATGTCCTATAATATATATAATATATAATATATATATATTATAAATAGAATTAAAATAATAATTAATAAATATATTATTATAACATTAAATAAACTATTATACATATTAATTACATATATAATATATATATTATAATATATATTAATAATATAATATATATTAATATATTACTATTAATTATATATATATTAAATATATTATATATTAATTCTGTAGAATTAGATAATATACAAGATATTCAATATATTTCTTTGGTTATCTCATGATTAATAATATTTAATATATTTATTAAGTATAATATTAAATTATAATATATATATATTATATATATATATAATTTAATGTATATATGTATATATATTATATTTTATATCATTTATTATTATTTTATATATAAATAATATGATATATATTATGAATATTATTATATATTATTATATTTATAGAATATATAATTTATGTAATAAAGTTCCCTAGTATGTAAGAATTTCTAGTAGTGTTAATATAAATTATATATATATATAGTATATAATATATATATATAGGTATATAATAGTATAAGTATATATATTATTATATATATATAGAATATAGTTATATATATATATATGTATATATATATATAAATTGAAGCATCTATATGAGGACTCTCATGGTTTAACTATGTATTTCAATACTGAAGACGTGTAATAGTAATATAAGAGTTAACTTATGATAATAAAATGAAATAAATATCACCTTATATTCTCCCTATCTCTTAAATTCTTTTCAGTATCTCCAATAGTCATATTTATCTATTATACGTTTCATAGTGGAATAGCCCGTTGAGTTTTACAACTCCAGCCTTAATTCTTCTCATTTAAAGCTTTCTAGACACATTTTTCCTTAGATGTTACTCCCCTAGAAAGTGATTATTAGTGTATAAGGGACCTCCTTGGTAAAGCCTTAAACATCGCATTCACTTGTAATTCCAACAGTTGTTAAGTCCTCCACCACGAGTCCCATCACCCCAAAGACTACATTTTACATCAACTCAATTTGATCAATTTAAACGTCCTGTAATAATTGACAACTATCGCTAAACTATGATAAAGTTTAATTAGTTACGAGTTCGCAATATGTCTACTACCTCACTTCTCTACGATCAATCGATACTACGGACTGTTCGTATATTCCGTTATTGTGCATCTCCCTCGTTCATTGCTTAGATTGTTGAGTGTTCTATTATTCTTACCATCTGTAAATGTCTATGATTATGTTTTTATCCTTGACTTATGCTATGCAGGTCAATAACCTATTAAGGTCGATTGAGTAGGTTAGAATCCGCGCGAACCGCTTTGCCCTGTAGCTTCGTAACTAGCTAATCTTTGAACCTCCGGACTACCCATAGTGCACTAACACCTTAATAAAGTCAGTGAAGAATAACCTATTTACTACATATGACAATCTTCCATGCTATGATATATACATCTTATATTTAAATATATATTGTAATAATATATAGTCAAATTTAAATAACTGCAACCAAATCGAGCAATTAATGAAGATCTATTTTTCAATAATAATTTTTCTTACTTTGTTTTTTCTGTTATTTTTAATATGATATAAATAATTTTTGTATTATATTAAACATATATAAATAGTTCTTGTACCGGTCATGATCTAATAAATTTAAATATAAATTTATTCAGTGGGCATTTTTGATTTTTATTCTGTGTATGATTGTCCACTTATTTATTTCTCATATTTTTTTAAATTCATACTACCACTATAAAAAGAGTAATTATTTAGTTTTGATTTTTGTGTGGTAACTTTTTATATTTTGGTAATAAAAAGTAGCGACTTTTTTACAAAATGTTTATATAAATATATTATTCTTTATTATTTATGTGCCCAGCAAATTTTTATTACAAAACAAGAACTCTTAGTCTACATAGTGGTAAAAAGAAGATTGTTTTATTCTGTGCTTGCCTTATCTTCGCCCCTTCCGATGAGTTTATACGCTCTGATAATTTGGAAGTTGAGTCGGTATACGAGCAGAGGAAAGACAAAAATGTTAGTGCTCCAAAAGTACCCTATTTCACTTGTTCTTACAAGACGCATAATATATTCTGAAAAACGTAATAACTAAAATACTCTGAGTGAGTAAGACTTTTTATTTGTGTGTTCGTGCCCTGCGATGATATCAGGGTGGAGAATTTAGAGCGACATTGTCCAGCTCCGATCCTAAAGACCGTCCGACGGATAGGCATTATAGTATATAATCACACTAAGATATCAATCAATTTGAATATATGATGAGTTAAAATAAGTAAAGAAGAAAATGTAATTATTAGAATAAAATTAAATTAATTATATATGATTAATATTATTGAACTCAAATCACTTTTATTAGTAATGATCCAGAATTTTGATATTAGTGAAACATACTAATTATTTATTTATTCTTTAAATATTATTATTATTATTATTATTAATTTTATTATTTTATTTTGTGGTTTGTATTCGAAGTTATAGCGGGCTTGCTTTCGGACATCTTACTTTTAAATATGTAATTCATACTAGAAAAGTATATCTGACTGATATTAAGTTATCGTGAGGATTTAAAGAGACATTAAAAAATTAAAATTTAATATTTAAAATTTTGATTAAATGGAAGTGATTAGCTATATAATATATAAGGGAGTAATTGTAAGTTAATAATAGGCTACACTAATATTTAGATTATCAATAATTTGTAATATTGATAATGATAATTAGATATGGTGAATGATAGAATAAATAGGTTAAAGTTAGATAATATTTTTATCATCAACTTCATATTAAAAAGAGATAATATTAGGTACCAATATGAGATAAATAAGATAAACATAAATAATCCGATGAAAATTGAGAAGAAAGGTAAAAAATTATGTAGATTGCAGATTAGAAATCTTAAATTGAGAGAGATAGCAACGAATAATGAATGACGAATGTTATGCACATGTGCAATAGTAACCCCTTGGACTAGAATATTAGATTGAGACGAAATATGATAAGATAACTATGATAAAGTTAGTAATAGGCATCTTATAGATTATAGTAAAACTATATAATATATTGGTTTAGTGGTAGGTTAAGAATAAGGAGATCGTGGTGAGACATACATGAATTAGAAATGAGTGAGCAACTGGAACTAAAATAATAATCTGAGTTAAATGTAAAATTTCCCTGATATGAATAAATTAATTACTACGTGTTTGATGAATATTATCGGCATCAGGGGGCACGATTGCGCAAATAGTAGATGCCATGATAGTTTGTAAGTATGAGGAAGTGTGCCAGTAACAATTTAATAATCTCTTGATAGAATTAACAAATAGTAACTAAGTGTTGAGTGCCGCTTAAAGGTTTACGCTATATATGAGGGTTTAATGTGCACAGTTACTCATTTTTTGATAATGATAGTAGTTGTTAACTTATGAATAAATATGAGACAAGAGGTTATTAGATATAAGCAATGCAATCTGTTTTGCTAATTTATCAATCTTTATGGGAAGAGGTGAACAAATAGATTGTAAAGAATCGATAAATTATGAGGGTAATGTGAAAGCGATTAAATAGTTAGATTGTGTTTTGTAGAAGTAATATAGCGGAATAAATAAGAGATAATAAACGTATAAGTATTAATATTACTATTATAAAATGTTTGGTTCATATGGGAAAAGAATAATATTGATAGTAGATTGCATTAAGCGGATGTATTAATGAGTGGGATTAGCTTAAAGTTATCTGTGCTGGGAATCGACGCTGGGAGATAACCAACAAAAGGTTAGATTGACATATATTAAGTAAGTAAAAAGGAATGTCGTAGTAAAGAAAAGAATAATTTTTGGCGATGTAGGTAGAGGCGAGTAATGAAATGCCATATAAAATAGGAGTGAATGGCTGGGTTTTTTAGTTGTGTGGTATATGGTCTGTTTTATGGGATCTATGTGCCCCAAGATTTATGATTGAAACCGCTTACAGGTAACGAATGATACAAAGAGATGACTCGTCGGCTAGGATGTGAAGCCCTAAGTATGAATTTTTATATTTTGACGCTGACGTAGCTCGCTACTTAGAATTAATCGCTGGGTAGTCATGCGTATGATGGAAGAGGCTTATCCTTTCTTGATCATTACGTCATGTTATTTCTACTTTAGAGTGTTAGTATTCATATATAGTCAGCATTTTATCTCAGGAGTGTATAGCCACCGACGCTTCTTAGCTCAAAGGAAATAAGTTTGGGAAGAAACTGATTTAAAATAGTGAAAACCATAAGATATGTTTGTAATAAAGGAAAAGACATAATTTATAATTTAAGTTTTATCTTACCGACATCGAATTAATCTTACTCATCTCATCTCTCTATCTGACATCTTTCTCTAGTCTCCAAGTCTCTTATCTCTCATCTAAGTCACATCATTCATTCTCTCTACTCTCTTCCCTTAGTACAAACCTTTTCCTCTAGATAGATAGTTTAATATAGTTGATTCTTTACATTGTATTATATGACACCCCCTTTATCCTTAGTCTCCACTTAACTTTATTAATTTAATTTCTCAGGTAGCTTACTTTCCCCTACCCAGTCAATCATGTTAATGCGCTACACTCATACACACACACACAAACATATAATAAAAATAACACTCCAATTACACCTAACCCGAACACACTCATTGTCATCCTATTACTAGGACTATAGAATTACCGTGCCGCTCTCGCCCCTCCACCAAGCATTATCATTAAATATTTTAGTTTGATTGATATACCTATATTGTGCAAAATTATATTTTATATTAGTTATGTAAAGCTGTAATTGGAAATCTAATATATAATTTTATTATATTAGTTATATTTGTTTTAGTAAAAATATTATTTTTTTATGATTGTTTTCTATTTGAATTTTTTATATTTATCATATTAATATTATAATTATTTTTAGTGACTAGATACATAAATAACACGTACTATATATATATATCAGAAGCTGGTGCGTATTGCTGAACCACCAAAATTACTTGAGTCTGCTCTAATTGTGTATTGCGCTTCCCTATGGGTGTAACACAGGTACTTTCATTCATTTTCGTATGGTCCGTCGGATATATGGACTTTTCATTTTTCTGCGGACTTTTGCGCTATTACAATTCCTCTTGTATTATATTGCAGCTGTATTTTCTTATTTTAGCTAGTGAATTTAATGTGATGATTTTAAGCAAAGTGAGCTGCACAGTCTACTAAATTCTGTGCGCCTATTATCACGCATGCCTAAGATGAACAGAGAACAATAAGTCCATATTTTATATATCCCTTTATAAAATTTGATTAGATAACTTTAAATCCAGGAATTTTGTGACCATCTACTAAAAACAGGCTATAATCTAAATAATATTATATAATATATATATTATATTATAATATTATATATTATATAATATATATTATATATATATATTGTGTATGTGTATGTGGTTGATGTGTTTAGTTTTTTTAGTTGATAATATGAAATTAGTTTAATAATAAACATTACTAGATTATATATATTAGTATATTCATATTATGATATCTAAAAATATATTATATAGCTAGATATATATTAATTTATAGATACATATATATGTGATTAAAAATATATTATATGTACATAAAATCAATTAGAAAATAATATGCATTAATATTTATATTATTATATAAAATAATATATATACTATAATATTTTTGTATATTATGAGTTATTATAAAATTATTTTATATCAGAAATGAACCAAAAAAATAAAAAAAAAATTTATATTATTTTAAATAATAGGTGAAGTACCTTACATTTGGTCTCGGTTTTTTATATTATTGTAATTAAATATTCAATTCATAAATTATTTTTATAGTATTATTTATTATTAATTATGTACTTATTTAGATAGTGATCGTGCCATATTCCAGGTAAGTTATTTTGTGTTCCTATTACCCAAATAAAATACGAATAATTTTGTCAGTTTGAATTACTTTGTCCTCTACACGTGAGCATTAAATCTATACACTTACCAAGAGTAAATAATTAAATGTTTATGTGCTAAATTTATGAGTCTATCTGGGTGAAGATTTTTAATTCATCTTCTGCAGCGCCTGAATGATATTCAATTAATCACTTCTTCTGGAGTTGTATTACACCTATTTGATTGTTGTTAATCAACTAATTATAGGACTAATGGATGAGTGGTCTTAATAATATATGTATAAGTCGTTGATTATTATGTGTTTTTACGGTGTTTTATTACTATAATAATTAAATTTATATAAGTTGTGATTATTTTTCATTGTTCTCTTTATATTAAAAGTCAATATTGTCTATTTTATTACTATCTGCTCACGTAAAGTATGTTAATCTATGTCATCAATTGTAAATTTTTTATTATTCAGTCATATACATCCACTCAACCTGCGATAAATGTCGTTAGTGTTCCACATTGAGACGTGTGACGAGTGTACCTCATTCATGGCTTATAGAATATTGAACACATATAAAACCTTCTAGGCGCATTATCGTTTAAGAGCTAACTACATAGGATACCGAGTTCTTGGTATTGTCTTTATTAGGCGCTATGTAGGGGTCGTCAAGCAAGCACTTTTGCCATTTAAAGAAAAAAATTATGAGCAACGTTAATAACGCCACCTGTTTTACGGAATTCCCAATATTATTATATATACCCCTGAAATATAATAAAAATATAATTATATTGATTTCTATGTTCAATAGTTTATTATTATTATTATTATTATATTATAATTATTATATTATATTATATATATATATGTAATTAATTATGAATTTATTAATAATAGTATCATATTATATATTTTATTAATGATTATATTTAACAAATATTTATTATTTTTAATATTTTATATTTATTTAAATTAATTTAATAACTTTATAAATTTATATTAAATTAGTATATATTTTATTTATTAAGTATTATATTTAGTTTATTTATTTATATTATTTATTATTATACTTAATTATTAATTAGTATATATATATTATTGAATATATTTAATTATTTTTGATTATTAATTTATTTTAATTATAATAATGTTACATTATGATATATTATGTTTATTAAATCATTATTATTAATTAGATCATTTATATCAATTAAATATATAAAATTCTATAATTTAGACATCCGCAGAATAAAATATATAAAGTTAATTCGATGATAATTAGATTATGTCGTATAAATCTTTCATGAAAGTATAGAGAAGTGAGAATATTCTAAATATAATTAATACTTTTTAATCTATTTCTGAGGAAAAAATAATATCTCTCCTAAAAAAAAAATAGTTATTTAAATTGACAGAGCTTTTTGAGTTTGTATAAATTATTTATTATGAATATCATGTCAATAAATTTAATGTATTAAATAGTGGTTATGTGATACGATATACTGGAAAATCGAATTAATTATTCCCTTTTAGCTTGCGGTGTGACCATCTCACTCTTATGTATAAAGTGAACACAGAGATTATGTTATGGTAAATATATGTTGCAAAATGGACGAAAGTGATCTGGTGTACGTTGATCACCTCATAGTACGTCGCGAGGGTTAGCTGCCATGGCCCAGTATGTAAAACTGAAAAGAGTAATAGTTTATGAAAATCCGTAAGGATATTGAAGCGATATAAAAAAAATAAAAGTAGTGATTGTATCAAAATAAACGGTAAACTATATACTTAATTAAAAAAATAAACTAAGCTACGAGTCTGTCGGAGTAGTTCTGCAATATTTAGTTATATTGAAGTGCCTTCGGTGGTGAGTACGAAATTTGTGACATCGAGTTCGTCGTCAGCGTAAATATAAAAATTTATCTTGGTAATTTTTGAAAGAGTGGTGGTAGTCGTATACGTAGTATAAGTTCGGAGCTGAGAGTCAGAATTTCCTAGAGTCGAGTAATATTTTCAAAAGTATAGTAGAGGCCGGTATATATAAGTCGGTAAGTTCAGAAGCCGGCAATTTTCAAAAGTTATGGTTGGAGTCGCGAGTAGATCGTGAAGTCGAGTCTTATAATATATAATATTTTTTATATATATAATATTATTATAAAGGTAATATTTTGATATAATGGTCGGAGTCGGTAATTTTAAAGAGCCGGGGAATCGGGTTTAAGTCGGTAAGTTCGGTATCTGGGAATATTCTTTGTAATACAACGACTCATACATAAAACCCTGTTGATTTAATATTAAATACCATATTTTAAACTTTTATATATAATCCTACTACATCAATTTGAATAGACACAATCACACATCTGTAAAATGGAACTTAATTAATATTTTTATAAGTGCTACTTCAAACTTTTGTTTATGATTATTATATTAATTTAATTTTCTTTATTTATCTATAATCAGATGAATATATAATTATGAGTAAAACTAGAATTATATTATTTTTATCATTAGTATGATATTAATTGATTTATTATATTATATTTAATTTAATTTAATTTATTAGTTTATGTTCATTTTATTAATGCAAAAAATTACATTTAATCTTATAGTTTAAATCTATCTAAGTCCATATCCTAATAAATTGATTATATGTAAGTCAAATGCTATGGTTATAATATATTTGATTTTTTAAGCAAGGTAGTATAATTCCCTATCATTTCTTAAATAATATATATTATCCAAAAATAATAAGGGAGAACATAAAAATGAGGTATCTATTCGCATCACCTAAAAGGTTATAACAACTGATAAAGATGCCATTTTGCTATTTATATGCAAATTATGAAGGTATGCTTTACATTTGACACATTTATGTTGTTAAGTAAATATTCTTCTCAAATGTTAGAACCTATCTTCTCTATATATATATATATATATATAATAATCGAATCTTACTAGTTTGGTTTACCTAATCATAGATATAGGACATTGGTAAGATAGATATGATCCTAGAATTTCTGTACTTTTAATTACAATTAAAAATACCTACGGTGTACTAGTGATGTGAGAGAAATAAATTTAAAGGTTTTCGCACTACAACACCTTTTTTCTGAATGTCGTTAAAGCAGGACCACGTAAATTCCCTGTTCTGTACTGTTAAAATGTGAGTTATTTTTGTAAAAATTTATTATCCCGGCACGCAAAATTTGTGAGAAATGAAGCCAAAAGTTCATGACAGTAAATGACTGTCGTTTATTCTTTCGACTATTGAGAGAGTGCGAACCTTCCGAAAGTGCTGCATGGCAACCGAATTGGGTGTAGCCAAAAATGCTGCCCCAAAACATCGATATAAACAGCCTTTCTCATTGAAAAAATGAACAAATCAACTCTAACCTCAATGCTACCGACTATCCTAAGAAATTTCGTCCCACCATAGGATACACTGTGATAAGTACGGTTCCACTGTTAGCGAGGCACCAGTGTCGGATCACTCGATTTTTTGACAATATGAAGTATAACCAAACTAATAGCCTCATTTCCATGATATATTGCTTGTCTAATGTAACGCCTAAAAAAGTTTTATTGAAAGACAGGTCCATAAATAACGTACCGTCCAGTGATAATGTAAGTCCATCTATTATGACTCAGTAGAGATCACTTGGCAGACGTACATTCCCTAGTGAGTTGGTATCCAAAGAAATTAGCCCTTAAAGAAATAATCAGTTAGACAAATTAATTGAGCCTAACGCCATTCGCGACAGGACCTGATGATTGTGTAATAGTAAGAGTCTAGTCTTGGAATATATAAGCAAGATGAATACACTGACGCGGACCAAGAACCGCTACAGATTCCCAATATGTTTTATAAGTAAAACCTTAAATTCCACGATATATCAGATTATTTAACAACGCGCGCATGACTGTTTGACGCTTACCGTGACGTAGAAATGATGCTCAATAAATCGGTCTATCTGTGAAACGATCGCATGTGCGCCTGTTGTGCCCGAACGGGTGCAGTTCGAGGCTTCTGAAACGCAGCTGTTATCTTCTGCCCTTATATATATATATATATATATATCATTATTCATCTTTCTATTAAGGAAAATATTATATTCTCAAATCCATGTATTATACAACAGGTTTTATATATATATATATATTATATTTATATATATATATTATAACATGTTTTTTTCCAAATTCTTCCAGACTATTAATAGAATTAAGAAACGTGTCTTATTAAATTTGATTTATTATTAGAGGGAAAATTCCGCCCGGGGAAAACCCATAGTTGGAAAATTGCGTTTTTCCGATTCCGGGAAATATTTTTGAGTTAGCCTTCTTCTCATTTCCCGAAATGGGGTGCTTTATTATATTATTATGTAATTAGTTTTATATTATATTATTATTATTTTATTATTATTATTATTTATTTAATTATTATTATTTATTATTATTTTTGTTATTTATTATTGTTTTTTTATTGCTATTTGATTATTATATTATTAACAATTATGATTTGTTATTATTTATTATATATTATTTTTATTATATTTTATTTTATATTATTATATTTATATTTATTTATTATTATTTTATTATTATTAAAAATAATTCGCATAAATTATTTTTTCTTTGTAAAGTGTAATTATTCAATTTATAAAGCCTTATATTTTTCCTTTATCAAAGCTCATCAATTTTTTGTAATCAAATATGTAAATATTATTAGTTATATTTTCTCTTGTTCATATTATTATCATAACTTCAATGTTTCTTCTTTTATGTTTTACTTATTCTGTAATATTAGCATGACAAGTATTTTCGGGCATTTTAGTCTCAGTAATCTAATTATTTTCTTTGAATTTAATAATTCTGTATAAATATTAGATATTAATTCTATTCTATAACTTGTGTGAAATATTAATTATAATAATATAAAAATGAAAACATACATATATTTATAACCTAAATAATTAATTATATATTATAAATATACAGAATTTATTTATTTATATACTTATCTCAGCTATAAATATATATTTATCTTATAATTTTCATTAATTGACAATATATTAATTAAAAATAAGATAATAAAATTAAATAATAATTATTTTATTATTTATTTATTTATAATTATATATTAATTCTATATATATACATATATGTCTCATTTATAAATGTATTAATTTTAATTAATTGATAAAAGATTAATTTGAGGCCTACATCATTAATTGATTAATTTTTATATTAATTTAAGAATATTTATTTTATATCTATATTTATGTAAGGTATATCCACATTCATGATTATATAATATATATTTTTTACATCACATTGTAGCCATCTATTTAAGTTTTTGCCATAGTTTTTAAATTTTTTTCTGTAGTAGTGACAAAGACTTTACAGCCCGTAACTTTGAACCAATCAAACAAGAGGATTCAAAACCCGTTGTAGATTCTTAATGCTGATTGGTCCGATGTGATCAAATTTAGTTTCAGGTCTTTTAATTTATTGTTTTAACAGTTGGTAAGGTCTGCTATGGAAATTAGTGAATGAAAATAACAAAAACAAAAAAAACAACATTGTGAAACACGTTCAGAACTGAACAACAAAAATTAATGCTACCACAAATAACATATCATTTTGAACAGTACTGAATTTGTATACAAGTGAAAAAAACTACCTTAAAAAAAATTGACATAGTCCACTATATAGAAGCCACAGGCCTTTCAAGATTCTCAGCCTAAAATATTTAGCCTACTGTTGGCATTGAACATTGAAAGTATAGAGAACTATATGCTATCCTCAGGCCATTACAGTTTGCCGTAACCTATCTATCTCCTCAATCTATCATCTTTTCTGATTCTAGTGCTGTCCATATTATTGCTAACCTCCTGCCCACCAAATACAGGAGAATTCAAATATTCATTGTATTACCAGTAGCATGTCTCCCAGTAATGGTTGGGCACTACATTTCCACTGGGTCTCTTCCCACATTAGTATCCTTAGTAATGAGACTGTAAATGTATCAGTCAAGTTTGCCCACCATCATCAACACTTTGAATTAACAACAGTAATAGTTGAGATTAGTGGACTCTGACAAAATATTGATTATTTTTTTTGATAATAGTTTTTTTTAGTAATTGTGGAGAATTCACCAGTCCAAAGTAGACAAAGACTATTAAAACTACAAGTGGTAAATATGTGGCTAATGTGAGAAAGTATTACTCAACTATTGTATTTAAACTATTAAACTTTTAATTTATAAAAATGGTCTAAAAATTTTTTTTTTTTTTTTAGCGATTTGCATACATTTTGTTTTGCAATTTTTATATTTTTATTTTATTTACGTACATTTTTCTAATATAATAAAATCGTTAATAATTGATAAAAAAAAAGATATTATATTGATAAGTAATAAATATTAATATATCAATAAGTTTAAATATATTTTGACTGTTATTCTTCATCCCTACATGAACGAAATAAAGCTAGAAAGTTATGTTTTTCTTAGTTTTATTTTTCATATTTTTATTAAAAATATAAATTTAAAATGTACGTGAGTCCCTTAAAAAAAATTTCAAAGAATTTTTTGATACAATTTTTGTAAATTAAAAGTTTATAGTTTTAATATAATAGTTATGTAAAGCTCATTCACCTCTTCTAGACTATTATCCAAATATTTAATGTAAAGAAATATTAAAAAATTATTTGGTTTATTTTTACAGATTTGCCAATATTTTCTTTATATGTAAAAAAAAAAAATTAAGATTTTCAGCAGGTTATTTTTTATATTTTTATTTAAAATATAAACTTAAAATGTGTGTCAATTTGTATGAAAAAAAAAAAAAATTAAACTTTGGTAATTGTTTAGTATTGGTGACTCAAGTTCATGTACATAGTAGGCTATATTAAAATTATAAACATTTCATTTACAAAAATGGTTTAAAATTATTTGAAGTTTTTTTACGCATATTGATTTTTATTTTGGTTAAATTTCACTTAAAAATACTTAATATTAACGCTCTGAAATCATAATAATTCGGCTTTTTTCCGTTCATTTAAGGATGAGGAATCACTGTTGAAATGCGTTTCAGATTATGGATATTATTTTTTTATTATAGATTTTTTTCACTAATTTTGAAAAATCAATATTATAGACAAAGTGTACGTAAATAACTATGGTAAATAATATCAAAGAAAATAAAAAAATTTGTAAAATAATATTTGTGAGTAATATACCAAACGTTACTATTTAACACAAGTAATGAACATAGTTTCACAGGAGGGCAAGTAAGACAATCACCTGAATCCTTAGTAAGTGTTATGAGAAATTGTGGGTATGTTGTTTATTATTTAACTTTATATGTGACTTATGTGACTTGATAATCATGGGACCCAAACCACCAAAGAAAAATCTAAAAGACACACTACTTTCCCAATTTACAAGGGGAAAAAAATGAGGTAAGTATTTATTTATTCTTTAGTGATCAAATAAGGTATTCTTGATTACATATAAATCAATAATCAGGTGTGAGCAATAAATGCCTTAATTTAATATTTAATGATATACAATCATAGGTATTGTTATATTCTTCCTTTCTCCTTTTTCTCTTACAGCTCATCAGCTATAAACAATAAAAGTTGATTACTGAAATATAGTGGATAATTGTTGATTTCACATATTACGGGATAAACATAGATCTAGTAATTGATGTATATACTGTATAATGACTTATTGGATTGGGTTTGTATGTATAATTTGTATTTTGTTTCTTGCCACCAACTAGGACAAGCATATTTCCCAGATCTCTCTTACTCTCTCATTTATTGTTGGACTTTGTTACCAATCAAGAATCAGTGAGCTACCTCCAAGTGCTCACTTACCAAAAGTTCCAGTAGCTAAGAGAGAACCTCTGATTTTTCAGAGGTAAGCAGTACAAAAACTTGGGCAGATAGGTTTACTTATTATCTTTTGGAATGAAATGAACAAAAACTTAACACTTTAGCTCATTAGTTCAGTTATAGATCATCTTAGGTAATAAATGGTAATGTATTGTTCATTTCTCCAGGTTTATTTAAGTTTAGGAGTGGTTTACACTTCGAAGTTACGTTGGAAATTAAGAGGTCCAACCAGTCTTGTTGGAGGAAGATTAAGCTCTGCCTTGTTTTTCTCTTTTCTCAACTCAACACTGCATCACCAATATGAAGGTGATGTTATAACATCTCACTCCTGTCCATTTCTATTAAAATATAGTGCTAGTTTAAAATTTTTATAATAAGACAAAGATTATATTTGATGCAATTAAACGAGGAAAGTTTAATTGTTGGATAGTTCTAGTGCATTATTAATATTAAATGGCCTTGTATATATATCATATTAGAAAACATTAATTCTTTAAATAGTGATTAGGTAAAACATATAAACTTTTGTATAATAAGACTAGGGTAAAATCCCATAAGAATAAGAAGAATATTATATATATAGTTCTATATATTTTTATCAAATATTAGTATAAGTAAATACTTATTACAGAATCATTGATTCATTTATCATTGAACTTTATAATCTCTTTAAGTGCAATTCAAATTGCCCCCTTTTTGCTTCTTTATTGTTCATGTATCCTTATTCCCACTAAGTAATATAATATTCAATTTTATCCCCTGTATTTTTTTATAACTACCAAATTTATATAAAAATATATATCTTTCCTCTTTTTTTTTTTTTTTTTCTCTTATATAATTAGATAGTATTAATTTGAGAATTCTCCTTTCTTTCTTTTTATATATTAGTATTGTATTAATTTAAAATTTAAGAATTCATTTTTTATTCCCTGTAAAAATTGTAACTTTTAATAATCCAATAATCCCCCCCTTTCTTTTCTATCTATAGATTAAATGTACTTCTAACTTTCCCTTAAAACAAAAATTATAAAAAAGTTAATAAAAGTCAATACCTGAAATAGGCAATTTCTTAAGGAAAGGAATTTTAAAACCAGTGGTCCATACCTGGAGTCAGAGCCAGCCAGATATAGGGATTTAAAACATAAGCTAAAATAACCATTAAATCCGAATTCGAGTCAGAATGGTTAACGCGATACAAATGTATAGGCGTGACGGAATTTGATCAAGTGCACTTACGCGTGGAGCGAAATAAATAAAAATACTAATCGGAGTCGATAAATAAAAATACTAATCAGAGTCGTAATATATTAACACTTTAAAAAAACAAAAAAACTTTAATATAATCCTTCGTTGAAGGAAATAATTGTCACCTCTTTAATAATTCCTGTATTGTATCTTGCTTTAAGAAAATAAAATCCCCTATTTAACCCTTTTGTTTGTAATCATATAGCTATCATTTTCTTTATATATATGTATTATATAAAGATATTAAAAAGATATATATATATATATATATATATTACTCAATTAGTTTATGTTTCCATTGATTTTTTTTGAGTGTTGAGAGTTGAAAAAAGGTAAAACTCAGGTCTGAGTAAGTTAAATATTCAAAATAAAGCAAGTGCTACTATGACATTCTAGGTACAGTTGTCGTTCCTTTAATTAAGTTTTTGATGATTGGGACCATAGTTTATTTTTATTAATTCCTGTTACATTTTCTTTTTTTTATGACTCCCTGATTCTGAAATCTGATATTATTTGGAAGGGCAGTGGAAGAGATTAGCAGCTTAAAGAAATTTTGTTAGACGAAACAAACATCGGACTCTAGTGAAGACAACAAACAAAGGTTTTCAAATTCTCTTCTATATTAATCATTGTGAGTTTTTTTGTTGTTTCATAATTTCTACATTTTCATTTTATGATGTGATTTTTTGTTTATTTTCTGTTTTATATTATCGACTGACTCTCATGATAGTCTTGATCGCGCTATCTGGCAAACCTATCAGTTAATTTGCCTTATTTAGCATTTTGGCGACTTTTTTAGCATTTGTAGCTACTTTTTTAAACGTTATAGCCAATTGAACGATCTACGAGTTAAGTTTTCGCTCCCAACTTCCGACAGCGACTATTGTGGTGCTGGATTTTTCACATTGGCAGCTCACTGTGAACGTCGTAATAGGCAAAGAAACTGAATAACTATTTTTGAGTAAGGTTATTTGGTAAATATCCTCAGTCACTGATCTGAGCAGCGTGAATTAGGAATAATATTCACATCGTCATTATATCAGATTATTTTCACGTTTGATCGTCAAACTAGGTTTATTATAAGTGTCAGGCGTGAGTACCGAATTTAGGCTCTGGTATATAGACTCAGACTTAAAGTAGTTATGAGCCCTGACTCTAAGTGATATTTATCTCTCCTCCAATCACAGGCCGGCCGTAGCGGAGCCGCCCGCGAAAGTAGGGTTTTTTTATTTGTGTTCCAGAAGGTTATTTACATGACTGATAGATCCTAATTTATTATTTGATGGTTTAATTGTACATATATATATTTATCTAATTTAGTGTTTATTTATACCTACCTAATATATATCTCTCACGATGTGTTTAGTAATAATCGTGATCTTATTACGTGCTTCTAGGTTGCCTGATAATATTATAACGAAATAAGTGAATAATATTAATATAAAATATAACATTCATATCGGATTATCTGCTGTGTCAAAATGAGCTTACTATTAGAAAGCTTCTCAGGATAAAGTAAAACCCGGAAGTAATAATTATATAACTCAGAGTGCGATCCTCGCCTAGGGAAGGCTCAGTATTGCGCGCTCTATCGACGAGAAAAGCAAACGCAGTTTTTTTCGGAAAACAATAGAAGTGACATATTCCATACCTCCGTAAGAGTTGATGAAATAAAAGTGTGAAGGTTGGATTAGAATATTAACGCCCATCGTACAGACACCCATAATACTATATAGAGTCAGAATTAAGTGAGTTATTCTCTCGGATGTCCCTTCAACTCTCAGGTAAATAAAAATAATGAAATAAATTAAATTAATGAAGGATTATATAAGATACAACTAACTTATAAGTTCCACGTGGAAGAACCGAGAGTCTTAAAGACAATAAATATTGAATATAAGAGGCATAGATAATAGAAAATATAGACATGTGTTATGTATTATAGACTATATTAAAATATACAATTTTAAATAAATTTAATAATTATAATCAATAAATTATGAAGCCTCGATTATATCTCTATTTTCGGTTGTTTGTTTGTACCGCGCGTCTGTCATAGACGAACTTACGAGGTGCTCCGCCAATAGCGAGATCGCAGGCCCTCTTCTTCCGGCCGTGAAGGCGTGTGAAAGGTTCGCTTCAGCAGAGTAGTAATAGGCTCATTTAACTTTCTCTCTCCGATAGGCTGTGCAAATGCACGGAGGTGTCTTAACGAGAACAGAAGGAGGAAGAAGGAGCCCATGTTAGTTTAAGGCGAATGTATTAAGGAGTAGTCGTAAAGGCGGCAGATGTGAATGGTAATGTTTGTGTAGCACCCCAAACTACTCACAGCCCAAGGTCGGGCCCCTGTGTGCGGACTATCGAGCAGCTTATAATGTCAAGCGTGTGCAGTAAGAGCGAAGGATGTGAAGCGAGGAGGTAGTTAGGAGTATATGGACGTAGAATGAATGACGACAGAGTTGGTATCAAATGCGACACCGCGTTTCTGTTAGAGTGCATGTTCGAAAATTTTCTAAGTTCGCCTGAGTATAAGAATTTCTAAGATCCAATTAGATATTAGCTCTACTGCATGTACTAGGGACTATATTGTTCTATATTAATGTTATCATATCATTCTTAGCTAGCTCATATGCTTTGGATTTGCATAGAAGCGTCTATCTCAAAACTTAATCTATGTTTCTCTTTTAATATATATTTAACTGTTTTTATAACTTTGATATATATATGGTATGTGATATAATGTTGCTATCTATATAATTTTATTTCTTTTTTCTTGTAGTTTTTGCTCTCCATTTAAGTTCTTTAAATAAGAGGTGTAAATATGTATTCATAGTTTATTTGCTGATTTTTCTTCATATTTTTTTTTGTACTAAAAAATTTAATGCTATATTTTTATAAATAGGTGTGTCCTTAACCTTTACAAAGTATTGCATTCGGTTTCCGCATACCCCTAAACGGCCCCCAGGTAGAACTCCACGCTCGACGTGTCATGGTAAGTCGCGGATGCTCCACATCGCAGATAAGTGCATATAAATCGCGAGTAAATCAAGCTTGCATCTACATTTGCCTTTAGACGCATAGGAGCATCTTAGATGTATAAGATACTTTAATAGAGCTATATATTGCGATATGATTCATACTTAGATTTAACACCAATTTATGTATAACATTATCAGAAAAAACTATATTATTATATTTGTGTAATTTTGTTTTCTTTAAAAATTTTTCGGTTTACACAAGAATTTATTAAGTATTTTTGGCAAATTTAATAACAATTAGTCATTATTTATACTATAAACTCTCATATAAGCTAGTTAATATGCTGTTAATACAGTAATCAAACTACCTCACATTCTCCACCTTCCATTCATATCCTCCTATGTACTCTATTGATTACTATTTGATCTATTGATCTATATTGATGTATAGTGATTCATGTATTTTGTTATAGACCTAGGCCAATCACTTTTGATTTAGTTTAGTATTTTTAATATCTATTTGGAAAGACTTTGAGGCAGGTAAATTATTATATGTTAATGTGTGTTTATAAAATTTAATTATAATATTAGCATTATTTTATCATACTATCGTATAGCTCTAGCTAAATCAGTTATCAGTATAATCAATATCTATCCATAGTCCACTCTTCCTACCTATTCCATGATCTATTGAATTAATATATTTATCTCTGAATTGATACTATATTGATGCTATTATTCAAGTAACATTTGTAATATAATCAATATACACTAATAAACTTATTTAATTTATATTTGTTTTGTTTCTTAAACATTTTTGTTTTTATACTATATAAAATATTAATTCATTTTTATATAATTAATAACTTAAATATAAATTTAGCTATTATATACTATCATTATAGTCAGTGATAAAATCGGTATAATCAGTTAATATCAATACTACCCTCCCACACATCTCATTGATACTATATGATCTATTGATCTATGATTAATTGATTACATCATTTATTTATTAAAATTGTTATAGGTATATTATATACATACTACCGATAAGTCAAGTATTATAAATCAGGTGTAAAATCAGTTTATCTAAACTCATCCCTCTCACTACTCCTCTATAACTCATTACAATTGTTACCTATTGATCTATTAGTATCCTATATGATCTAACTTGATACTATTGATCAAGTCATATTTTGTATAAATCCATAACAAAATAATTCTTTGCTAGGCTGTTGATTGTTTTGAAATGAATAGCGTTTGTTGCATCTGCATTGTTGCAGTTGTTGATGTTGTTGCTGTTGAAATATTTTTGTTTGTTGTTGTACGTTGTTGGTTGTTGTTGCTGTTAGGTTGTTGTTGTTGTTGTTTAGTTGTTGCTGTTGTTGTTGTTGCTAAATATATCAAACGTTCAAGTTAATGAAAATATACAACACTTCTTCATAAATATCTCTTAAATATTAATAACGTAAGTATTGTATTATATTGAAACTAAACAAAAAAATTATTCATCCTGCCGAGACTAATCTAACTATTATAATAGGATAAACTAAATTATTTTTCGACTTACCAGCAGAAGTCAGCATAGCAATCTCAATCTTTACTATACAACAACCGCACAAAATATTATTATTATTCATTATTATTATTATTATTGATTATTATTATTATCATTATTTTCATTATTATTATTATTATATATATTATTTCACATAGATCTTCTCAACACCAATAACGCGTGCGGTCACTTAGCCTGCAGGTTCTCAACTAAAACATTGATTGGTAAATTGCTCTCTACCAGCACTCAATATAATGAGCAGGAAGTGATGGGTCTTAATCAGGGATAGCCAATCAGAGAACTGTATTGCTAATGCCGTCACGGCCAGCCAATGAAATTCGAGAGAAGACTCATTAATCTTAAATATCTTTTGGACACCTTGTGAAGGTAACGAAGACTTTAATTACTTTGTTTTCCCCTTTTGTCCTTACTTTACATATGTTATTTATCTTAAACAGTAGTTGTATTATTTAATTATTTATATTATTATTATTATTATTATTATTATATTATTATATTATTATATATTTAATTATTTTATAGTAAGTGTTAATAACAACTGACTAAAACATAACCACACACACACACACACACATCATCACTACATATACACACAACGCACAGCATCATACTGCTACGTCGCAGACTACATTGTCGAAGCGCTCATGAATGAATAATTTGGAGCCTGTTGAACGTTTGTGTTGAGAACCCTCCCCCTTTCAGGATAATTGTCTATACACGAAAACATGAAAATTGATTTTATGCTATATCCTTGACATATATATAGCTCGACGTTGTATTCTATAACATATTGATATATTTATTAATAGACTGAAGATAAGGTGGTTTAGTCAACAGCGCATCTATATATAGCTATGTTGTATCTGACAAACACTGCTCTCGGATCATTGATCGTAGACTGAGTTTCAGAAAGTTATCTATATTAATCAGTACGGGCTCTACTCTCGGCGGATCATTCATAATCAAGAGCTCTTATAGACGATTATCGAGCGACCGCAGTATATAGCATACATTCATTTCGTGTTAGATTCAATTGTTAGTTATCTGTATTATCTCACATACAGATATAGTATCTTAGTTTTATAATCTAATAGTTTCCAGAGAATATTCTCAATAATATCTCTTTATTGTGCAGACTGAAGTATAGTTCGTGTTTCCGTAACAAATCCAACTATATGTTATATTACTCAATGTATAAAAATTTCATTCTGTAGCACAGTCTGATCAAATGTTAGACACTTCCACACGTTAACCGCTAAGCTCAAATTATTGACACCTAACAAATTATAATTAAATTCTCGCAGGCGTAATATGACTCATTCTATTTACAATAGGTCTAACCGAGCGGAGTACGTTATCCATGATACTGTCTGCTCGCTATACATTTTCCCACTATTTGCTAAATAGGAGCAATCATTCAGATAGTCGGTATCGACGCATCGTGTGTAGATTTAGAGAATAGTATGGGTTCGCTGTTGAGCTCATCAAAAACTTGCTGTTAGATAAATATTCTTAAAAATCCTCTTATATCATAGGTGATGAGATAATTAGCGACTCGTATCTAAACTGGCAATATTATCTACTAGACATAGTAGGGTCCTGAAGTTGCAAGCAACCGTGTTCCTGTGAATTGATTATCCATGTAAGACTATCTATGGTGATTGATGACGATAATTTTAAATTCCATGTACGTGCTATCACAGAGATGATGGCTTGGTGAATAGAAGTATACGCGTATAGACCATGATAACTAGATTATGTAACAGCAGCACTCATACTGTACGACGCACTAAAAAGAGATCGAAATCGGAACGCTGTTCTTATAGACGATGAATGAAGAACTTAAAGGATATAGTTTTGAGTTAGTATGAAGCGTCCTCTCTACCATGAGACTCGAGAGTTGTGAATATTAGCTCATTCGAAATGGTTGTTAGTGAAGTTGTTAGTATTCGCCTGTATTATATATATATGGAGGCTTAGGTAGTGAGTGTAACGTAATGTAGGGGTGGTGCACTCCAAATTTCACTGTTATCAGAGGTTATGACCAGGCATGCACTTCGCGACGTTGATATATGTATCAACATATCATGATTAGATAGAGGAGTTGATATAGACAATATATAGCTCGACGTAGACAAGAGATAGACTCAGTGCCGCCTTGAGAACGTTCTGTCACAAATACAGAGTGACAAGGCAACCATTTACAAATTTCAAAGTAGCAGATTACTTCTCATGTGTTGGATGATTAGCTTGATAGAGACAAGGTAAACATTAAATTAGAGTGCAAAGTTGATATTCGAAGCGGATCTATATAAGGTCTTTCAATACGTCGTATACGCAGTTTACCGCTAAGATTCATTCTAGAGACTAGCCTGTCGGGCTGCGTCTATCACAGATATATATCATGTTGTGCGCTCTATTAGTGTAGATTCCAATAATGCTCAGGTGAGATGTGTCTTGAGTGTGTGCAAGAACATTCTATTCATATCAATATACTCAAATCGAGTAGTCTGACTTACTTAAATACGCATTTGGCTAAGAATATATTGTCTATCTCGCTTACTATTCTTAATCACTTGTGACTGGAAAAATCGAGCATATCGAATTAGATGTCGGAACTATGTGGCGATATAATATAGCTGCCTGATAGTTGTGATAGGGATGCTGAAAGGGAATGCTCTTTCGCTCGCGTCTCTATAGAATCGCGCTCTAATGAGATATCAGACGGACGCCTCAAGCCCTTTCAATACATTAACGGTGACATGAATGCGATTCATCTCAACTACGAACTCGTACAGAGAAATTCAGATTACAGTATAGTGTTTTGAGAATACATAAGGTAATACCAAGTCATAGATTCCACTTGTATATATGCCCCAATAGATATATTAATTGAACTATTTGCAATTACAGCTTTCATAATCGCCAGTTCTTAGTAATTTACAAAAGGATTAAGTTTAGCGCTGATGTATTAAGCTCTCTATGTGAACATATTACAAGAAACGAAAACCCTGGTCTCCGGAAGCAGTAGTGAGAAATTTTGCAGGTTTGGGATGTATGCTGATGCTCTCCGTGTGCTGTGTCTCAAGATAAGTGTTCGGAGAGCGTGTCATGTCACTCTGATTCTCAAAATCTTGCAAATACGTTCATGAGTGTGACAGATGTAATGTTAGAAGATAAGTAGACGTACATTTGGTATAGATCGAAGCCGCAAATAAGACTATACAATAACATATAAACATCATAAACGTAAGAAACATAGTGTATGAAGATTGTTTTTAGACTCTATCCATTCGTGACAAGAATGAATTAGGCCCTGCAGCGCATATGGAGAGTAACGTGCAGCAACAGAATGCATCAAAAGCTCTATTCTTGCTAGCAACAGTGCTAAATGATACAATCGCATGATCCTAGAAAGATTTTACTTCAGTATGAGTGTCTACTTGAGAAAAGTAAAAATAAGAAGTAGTGTATGGTAGAGAAGAGATATGCGCACAGCACAGTTTTTGATATAAGCATGTATACTTACGATATGTTGAGTACATGGCAGTGGATATAGCATACCAAGGGTCTCATGGATGATTACGGAATTAAGATATATAATACGTTAGAAGTGGGTAGTCCTATTAATGGTATGTCAGAGTGAATATGAGTAAGATATATCGCTAGCCGATTAGATGTTAAGGTGTGAACTATACTATGTTTCACTCGAGTTATCGCAGAGTCGCTTATAGAACGAATGAATCATTATTATCTTGGTATGTCTGAACAACAGCTAGGCCTGTAGTTGAAATTTGGTGACGTATGATTTTTCTAATGGACTTTTCACGTAAAAGACCTAAAGCAAAAGTAATTGTGACAGCACAATATGTGGGTAGAAAAATTTACGGTACATACAGTTAGTATATCTTATGTCTCATTGGTTATTTATGAATATATCATTGAACATCACATTCAACGCCAAGTTCATATGACATTACAGACTGTGAATAAATGATGACAAAAGATCCTATAAAAGAGGTCAAGATATCATTTCATAACATAATGGGTACAGAATGGAAATATTATGTTCAGGGATACATTATTATTAGTACTCGCATGTGCATATGACAAAGGCTTGCTAATGCCTGAGGTGGCTCTGTGTAGCAATAAGCAATAATTCATCAATGTTTACTTGCCTCGCACAGCAGTATTCACGTTGTATATATATGGACAGGTCATCCTTGAATTACTCAAAGGACTTATTCCAGATAAGAAATATCGTTCTGACAGTATGAGACAAACATGTTCTAGCAGATAGAGATAAGTCTCATTGCATTATGTCAAGAGTTACTATACTGTTATATAGGTAAACGTCAAATTACTCGAAATACATATATGTGCTTGACAGAGAGCTGATGGAGAAGTGTATCTAGTTGTCATTTCTAATATAATTGTAGTCCATATGAAAAGAAAACATGTACTAGTAAATGTCTTTGAGACATGATATTAGAGGACAGTGTCTATAATAATTAAAGATGGTCTAGATATGTAGCTCTCGCTCCATAAAGAATTAATATAATATATATTGCATCTGTATGTATAATCTTACTATCTTTGTACAATTACTCGTGTTCTATTGAATGTTTTGACAAAGCGGAAGAGATCATACTCGCATCGGGGAAAAAAATTATCTTGGTAAGGTCGGAGACCCTACAACTCTCTTCATATCTTGCATGCTAATTCGTCTGGCTTACTGTATTCATATAGGAAAATATTATGCACTATATATAATAGACATACATTAAAGGCACGGCACCGTATACAGGTGAGTAGATAAGGGATTACATAATTATAGAATCGAAGTGTGACTTTACCCTGACCGGGTTTCGGATATAGTAGAAATCAGGTATTGTAAACTCAGGCATTATCTTATATATATATAATATATGTACCATGTGAGATGGGATGTGTCATGGCATGGTATCATAATAGAGCTGTAATAAGGAAATAATGGTTACAGTGCATAGTAGTATCTATAGATATATATATATATTATATAGTCCTGTAGTAGGCAGCTCTAAAGTACTCATCCAACTGCAACCACAGCAGAGGTAAGGGCTGTAAAGGAGCTCCGGACTTTGTCATACGTGTGTCGGGATGTGAATGGAAAAATGCCAAAAAAGAAGAAATATTCAAGTCATACCTGATCATTTACCGGTGAACATATAACCTATAAAGAATATATTCAACGGTTCTTAGTAACGATGTTGTTAAAACAGGCTCATAATTGGATAAATCTCATTGCTGGAGG
>JABUQX010047705.1:0-37506 GCA_015478945.1 Trachelipus rathkii | reverse complement strand
TTTATAAATTCATAATATTACTATAAATTTATTGCGAAATTCGATTGGCTGATATAAAAAACCAACTTTACATCAATGTTTAATTAAAATTAGAATTAATATATATATATATATATTATATATGTAATATGATATTTATTTTGTTAGGATAGTTTTGAGGGAAATTTTTATTTTTAAAATATTTAAAAGGAATTAAAATACTCCCTTTTTACCTCTATGCTCTTAAGTAATATATAATTATACATAATGTGGATGACTTAGCGATGCCAACACTATTACATAGAGAAGTATAACAATACGACGCTTTTCCAATAGCTATATTGCTGAGCATTAGCAGGTATTTACTTTACAACCTCTAAACATTCAATCATCTACACCACATATATTCAGCTTTAAATATAATGCTTTATATTTATCTTTATTAGGAAAACGACCGTAAGAATATGGATATTTTATAGAATTTATTAAATTGGAATTATTTTATATCACCAAATGAGGAACCTTTATTATAACTACTTCAGACTAGGTTAGATGTACCTTGTATTAAGATTATTTTGGATTCTCAGAACTTAAATGGAAATCAATTATCCATTTTATAACAAATCTTATTATACTGAAGTGTTAGGTTTTGTTATTATTAATTCATTAGTTCAATTAATTACCACATATATATTTACGGTATACATACTAATTTTCTATATGGTTTAATTATATTTATCAATAATATTATAATTTTAACTTTTTAATATAATTTTATATAAATTATTTATGATTTTAAAAAGTTTGTTTATATCATTTAATATTGTAGTCTTGAAATGGGAATGAATAGGCATTCTTACCTATCTTAGATTGAAACTGAGTACGGCTTATCTTTAGTTCTATATTATACACGTAGAATAATATAAAATAATGTCACACGGGGTTAACTTTTTCTTTTAGTTTGTAGTATATTAGCTGCTTAATTATATTAAGTATAACTTATTATATATATATATCTATATATTATATATATTATAAATATATATATATATATAATATCTATATATAATATAATAAATATTAATTAATAATTAATATATATATATATATATATAATATTTATTAATATATAATAATAATATATATTATATATATATATATATATTTATATTTATATTATAATATATATTTCATTATATATTATAATAATTATTTATATAATATATATATATAAAACGATAAAAAACAATAGGCATTAATTTATTAAATATTTATAATAATGTATACCTAGATTATTATAAATGATGAAAATGAATTGTTTAATACAGTCATATTTAGCTAATTAATACTTCAAATTTTAATAATCACACGGATATTAATTAATATCTTAGTAGCCTAATCATTATATATTTTATAATACGATTATAATTGTTTATGTTATGTTTATATATAGTAATATAATAATATATTTTTTAATCATTTCGTTTTTTATATTCTATAAATATAAAAATCACACTCATTACTTATACCATTATCAGATTTCTATCATTCTCAGTTTAATGTAGATATAATCGCTTAAATATATACCTAACTTCTAATATTAATTAAAGTATATAAATATGATTAATAATTAATATTTACAATCTATTACAAAACATATCTAGACACATCTATGTAACTAAAAAATTTCCAAACTAAATAACTTAATATGTAAGTTAATATAATAATATAACTGCACCAAGTCAAACACTATTCTAGATAATTTTACGGAAGAGAACGAACAGGTTCATAATATATATATTATCAATATTTTATCGATTACTATATAATAGGTGGACAGACTGAGCCAGCTCCTATTAAATAAGTTTGATAACATACAAATAAGTGAGCGTCTTATACGTTACCGCTACGGTTATAATAGAATTTTTAATCTAAGACAGAGTAGTGCATTAACGAGAGAAATTCTAATTGAAGTTCAGTTTAATTATTAAGTCAATTTTTAATATATTGAGTGGTTTGATTATTTTTCTCTAATTTATTAATTATGATTGAACCTATTTGCTAATCTTTTTTTTTGTAATAATTTAAATAAACCACAATGATTTTCTAAGTATGAGAGAGAGTGATGTATATTTTATCGATATTTAATTTCAATTATTAATAACATCATAACAAATATTTGTGGGTTAGGCGAAAGATTAACTACCCTGGGACCTATACACCCACTATAAATTATTATCAGTGGTACCACGGCGCGCCATGATATCCACAAACTTGATACTTTGGCACCCACTTACCGTCTTGATTCGGATCTCACGAATATAGGCTTCATTTTATAATTTCTTTTTCACACCTAACGATGTAATACTCGAGGGAATGAGCAGACACGGGTAAGAGCAGTCTACCGCAAGCTGTGCGAGAGAGGTGCTACTGGTAGCTCGCTACAGGGCTATGTCCTGGGGAAACCGGCGGCGAAGCGGCTAGGGGATGAAAGAAATAGTTATATTCCCTCCGGGAGGGTCTCCGGACCCGGGCTTCGTTTGTGTATTTATGGTGTGTCACAGAGGGTACCTGGCGAAACTACGCCCCTCACAGGGCTGTGACCTGGAAACCAGCACTTCCCCATTTCGACCTTTCATGTCCCTCGATACGCGTCTTAGCAGTCATTCTCACTTGACATACACTGATATGATTATTTATGGTGGTCTAGACTATCTTTTTATTATTATTATTTTATATATTATAATCTAAAACGAGCATATATATAAAATGCGCTGATTCAAAGTACTGTCTTTAGATTTTGTGCTGGTACGTATGTACTTTTTGCCAGTATCCACGGTTAGATTATCAATTAGGAAAAAACAAAGTGATTTTATTTATTGTATTATGTTTAAATTTGCATTATAGTATTAGAAAAGCGTTCAGATAGATCATCAAGCGGTGGCGGTTCTTAGAATTTTTATCGCTATGTGGATGGGTTGCATGTGTGTGCTGTTACAGTGATAGCACCTGCTATGTACCTTTCGAGTGAATCTCTTTATATTTTATAATGAGCAATTTTGACACGAAAATCTGATTTTGTGAGAGAATCTGAGCTTTTATCAATAGAGCTCGTTCGCAGACGACTCTTAAATCACTATCGTTTGAGACTCAAAGCAATTTTTTGGGGACGGAAACGTAAACTTTGATAAATTACACTGTGTTGGTATGCCGAAATATCAGGAGTGAGATTGATCCACTTATGCTTAATAATACATCTGCTGAGAGAGTTATAACACAACAAACAACAACAAAGGCAAAGAGTTTAATCTTTCAGATTAATACGAATCCATGGTGTGTTAGAACAGTAATACACTAGGCCTATAACTCATATCAGTGAAATTACGGATTTACGAGGTAGCAGGGATACGCTCGAAGATGACCTTTTAGTATATATTATATTAATTAGGTTTATATAATAGAACTCGGCATAATATATATACAAATGACCTTTAAATTTTTCTATTGGTGTTTGGAAAAGGAACTGAACATCAATCCGAGTAAAACAATAGCAGTGCCCTTCACCAGGAAAAACGATTATCAGGTTATAAAATGAGAAAAGAAGAACAGAGGTAGATTAAAGCATGTTATTAATCTCTTACCTAATTGATCTTTGAATTCAAATATTCTATATGAAGAGTAAATCCCACTAGTATAATCAAAAACTTATTGTGAGAATCCACACCTTTAAATAGGTAGATGTAAAAAAAGGTTGAAAAGATGACCCTAATAGGACAACCTAGGAAAAATTAATTGTAGTAAAACATTGGGGACTGAAACTAATTAAAATGGACCAACTGGTTATATACAACTAGTAATATTCTAGATCAAGACCTATTTACATCACCTATGCCTCCCTTGTTTGGTGACCGATAGGTGGAACAAAGGACTGCATAAATAATATACTAGCAAAGATTTGCAAAGGCTTTGGCATCTTAGCGATTCAACAGGGCAAGAATACATGCCTACTGGACAGCCATGGAGGCTCTGTAATAGACCTATCCTTACGTTATGTGCTATTTGCAATATTAGGAGTGGAGGCCATGTCATTGCAACACAGATATTGTACACATTTTCATGGGTAATACATTACAACAAGAACGGGATAACTCGAACTACGTACATCGAATTTGGAAGATGTATCACCATAGTAAAGATAATTATCAAATTAGCCACCTTTGTAGTTTCGGGACTTAATCCAGCAAAACATAAATAGCTTGTAAAGAAGTAAGATTTATATGAAATTTTTCTTCATAAAATTTGGAGCAATTTGAGATAATATATGAAGCTCTTATATCAACTCGAATAATCGAGAAAAACCAATTATGGTGTAGTAAAGACATGATGTGATCGGTGAAGGATGATGGGACTGCCGCGAGACTAGTCGTACCCATACTGCAGTGCAGTAATAAGCCGCTGGTGCGATTTTTCCCACCACTCTGTCAAGCTAGAGATTTACGCACAGTAATATATGAGCAATGTATTATACCAGAATTACAAACTCTTAGAAAAGAAGGGGTTAGCGGAAGAGCTGAGAAATGCTGTGGCAGGACTTAGTAAATAGTCTATTAGCGGCTATCGAAGCTCTAAGCTTCCTAGCTAGTGTATGAACTCCAAACTAGGTTGTAGGAATGCTCAACAGACTCATTTCAGCAACTTGCTCAATACCAACTAGAATTAATTACAATGTTTGCTATAGAGCATCAATGGTGTACACGGCTAATGAGAGGCTATCGCCAGGTCGCTAAGGAAGGTAAGCCAGAACACTAACCTATCTGTGGTCTGAACCCTTTTTTGGAACTCTCTATAGAGCCACATTAAAGAAACTCTCTGTAGACACAATGGGAATCAATACAAGAACATTAATATTATATATAAATATTATATATAATATATATATATTATATATGAATATATAATACTATATATCTATAATTATTATATCTATATATATATATATACTAAATATAATATATATTTATTAATATCTATATATATAAAATAATTATAATAAAAATAATATTAATATATATATCTATATATTGGGATATACAAAGTTTCTAAAAAAATGCCATAAAAAGTATATTAGCCATCTTATAACCGTATACCTAATATATATCTATTGCCTAGCTAATATTTATATATTACAATAAGTACTAACTAATATATATATATAATGAAGTATTGCAAGTTCAATATAATAATTACTATAAGTATATACAATAGTATAAGCTAGTAGATATTAAATATACTACCCTTAGGCTATACTTATAGATATAAATCGTTTAGTAAAAAAGATTTAATACATAAGTAATATCAATAAAGTTTGCTTAATTGACCAAGGCTGTTATCGATACTGACATAGAGTAATCAACAATGAATTTTTTGAGAAATTTAAATTATATGTTAAACACAAAGTCAGTGAAAGAAAGTTAAATAGCTTATAGTTGCCAAGGTAACCATTTCTAGTAATTAATTTTTTTTTCATGCTCTTAAATTATAATGAAGAAACAGGAGCTGATCAGCTAGGTTAGAGAAAGACGATCCTTTGACTTGGATAAATATTTACTGCTTGGCTAAAATTCTTCGCTAAATACACTTAAAGGTGTAGCAGCAGAGCTATTTCCTAGCTATTCAATGGAAAGCTATGCAATCAGGCCCAACAAAATTAAACTGTGAAAGAGCTTTTCTTCTTTCCCACAAACAGGGATACATATATATTTTAGTCGCTTGTTGTGATAGGTATTTGCCAATACCCCTTGCTTAAATCGATTTTTGAATAGTATTTTGTCTTTCTATTGCATCTGTTGTTCTCTCATGCTTCTTCTAGATGCGATACGTTCTACAACTTTTTTCCTCCTTCTTCCAGGATCATTCCCACTTGGTGTTGACCTTGTGTCATCGAATTATTTACTTAAGTTTCTCTGATCGGATTTATTCTTAGTATCATGCATATGTTCTCAAAAGCAGCTTACCTTAGAAAATTGAATGTGTTTTCCTTCTCAATACCCCTTGTTTTCTATTTTTCAGAATTCTTCATGTGAGTCTTTATTAGTAACTGATTCATTTTGTAACATCTTTTTTTTGTACCAAGTTCTTTATTGTAGTACTGTACTATATTATTAAAAATCAAGTTTTGCTTCTTCTTTGAAGCATAAATTTTATTTTATTATCTCATATTATTATTATTATATGATGGATATATGTTTGTTAAATTTGAGGATATTTTTTACTATATATAATTATTCTATATATATATATCTATACTAATATTATAAGTTTTCTCTACTCTTTAATGGTACCAAAACGTTCAGAAACAGAATTTAAAAGTTCATTCTATTTATTTGTTTTTTAATCACTATTTAGTAAACCTGCATAGAATTTTACCATATTGAATTATTTTGACAAATGTCATAATCCCCAAAAGTAGTAATACAAAAGCATATAATCTATCATCATCATTACTATCTCGCTATTTTAGCTAATTCTCAAATGGTTTATTAACTTAGCGAAGCTAATTATACTCAATCCATTAGCCCCAGATTTGCATTTAGATATCTAGTTGTTTATTCGAAAATTTGAAAAATATATACTCAATGATTTGCACCATATTTTGCTCTATGATCAACTATGTGCAAAAGAGATATAATATTGATTGCATTCAATCTGTTCCTCATCTTAGGATTAAAGCTAATGTAGGCGACTGGCCAATTTGAGATTTTACGACTTTCAGTTAACTTAGTTGTAGCAATTGGTGATGCTACTAAAATAAATAACAATTTTTCGCTACATAAAGTAATTAAAGCTTTAATTGATTTTTGAGAGAAAATAGCATCCATGTATTTGCTTACTAGCTAGAATAAAGGAATGATTGGACAATAACACTGTCTGTCTATTATATAGACACCTGTCGCTCCATTACCTTTGTAATGTATTAGTGCATGTCTCTGGTTAGCGCAACATAAAATATTTTTCTTTAATAAAGCCGAGCCGCCGTCTCGAAAGTATTTTCCTCACTTTTTACCGACATATATGTTCTGTAGAATGAAAAAACAGAAGCAACACACAACTCTTCATGATTGTTTATAATGTATTCACCACGGTGTTCTAAGACTTATAAGAAAAAGATTTCTTCTGAAATGATCAGATTCAACTTAGTTGTAGCAATGTGATGCGTAGCCAATGAAGTATAAGAGGACTCTAAAAAGCCTCACATTTTCTCTTACTTAATTTTTGTTATAATATTATTAATCTTTAAATTTTGTTATTTTTTAAAAGATATCAGGGGCATCATTTCGTAATGTAATGCAAAGCAGAGGAAGACGAAGGAATGAATAAAAAGAAGGGGGGATTGTAACACGCCATGTCGCTGCTCACTCAACCGTTTCGTTACATTTTTCCGTGCATTCATCTTGTAGGAACAACATCGATAGTTCTTCGTTGAGTGTTTCCATCGCCGAGCATGTTACCAGTATTTTGTATCCTCACTTTTTCTATTATCTCCCCATTTTACTGTACTGATTGGAGCAGAGATACATTAAATACTCATTGGATCTTGGCGGATTGATTTTCTACATCTACTTTTTGAAAGTCTTATTACTAATCCCAAATGCGACTAAGACAATAACTTATAAAATGCTGTTTTTATGTTTATTGAGGCAATGTCACAACTATACTGTGACTGTTAAGTGTATTGCTTGAATTTTCTGCAGCTGAAGTGTTACGTTGTTCTTACCCTTTTATCTAAATGTTTGCCGGATAATCTCTTCTGAAAATAAACGTCCTGATGAATAATAATAATCTGAGATAACAAAAATCTGGTTGGGACACATACGTGAGGTTTACTTGTAAATCTCTTAATCCAATGTCGTTCTACAAAAGTACCTAATGGTTAAGATGTCCGAAAAGCAGTATTACGTTTTCCCCAATTGTTGAAATGAATTCTGTGCTTTTTTATCATTCATGTCCCAAAGTCTTTAATTTTACTCTAGTCTATTTCATATACAGGTACGACTGAAGCATCACAAATCTATTTACTTACTTATAAGTGAGAGAAGTTGATGATTAAGATGGATCATTGATCTCAATCTATCTAGCTGTGTCTGTATGATATCTAATAGTTTATCTTTTTCAGCCCCATTTATCTATGAAGATTCAAAATATTTCTTGGGGAGGGCGAAGGATATGTGGTTTTATGTTTCTTTTCAAGATGACCCAGTAAAGGTTTTGTGTAATTTTTAATAACTATATTTTTGTATATAGTTCCTCTTTTTGGAATTTCTCTCTAATAAGTAATTGTAATAAGCTCCTAGTAGCGTCACAAAAGACACTCAGTTTACTATTATCTCGCTTTCATCTATATAATCTTAATGATATATCCTACATAGAGAAAGATCATAATTATAACCATAAATGGAAATTTTAATTATACAGATTTTTCTTAAAATATTTTTAGTAAAATCTGTAATAAATAATATATATCATAATTTTTATATATATATTAATTAATATAATATATATTAATAATTATTATAATATATAATATTAATATTATATTTTATTATTAATATATATAAATATAATATATATATAATTTATATAGATATATAATAATTATATCATATATATAAATAATTAATATACTAAATACTATAAAATTATATAAAGTAAGATAAGGTGAGTATATAAAATTAGAATTTTCCATTCTACCTGAGCTTCGAGATACCTAGAATTAAAATATTTCCAATTCTTCCAGTTTTTGGATTCCGGCGCAAAATCCTTCCCCAATGCATCACTAATTAATTAATTAATAAATAATATATAATATAATAATTATTATATTATATCAATATAATATTACATAATATATACTAATAATATTAATATATATATATAATACTATATATATAATATATAATTATGGGGTATTCAAGATAATCGTATTTGTTTATTATATAAGGAGTGAGTTATGGACATAAAACTGAGGGTCACATCAGTAGTAGGCTACAGTTACAGCATGAGCTCTCAAAATATATTATTTACTTAATAAATTATAGATTAAAAATCCACACGACTAACAATGATTTGCAGTCATTTTATTTGAATCTTTTTGTTTCTTATGATCTATAATTAATATTTGCTGTAAGTAAGATTTTAATAAGTGTTCAATTGAGACACGAAACATTATGCAAACAATAGTAATGCCACATCTGACTTGTGGCAATTTACGCTCCTGAAATAAAGTTTCGAGAACAAAGTGCCCTTAAACACGAATCAAAAATGTAGGCTCCACTTATTTACTCGAACAAAGCATCGAAATTCCGAACAAGTAGTCGGGATTAGCCCTAATTTGTGTTGACAAAGCTAGAATCACTCTATTATGACTGAATCAGGGTCCCAACAGAGTGAAAGAAAAATTTTTCTACAGGCTCAGAAAGAGAGAGCTACAAGCCCTGTCTATTACGAGTCTAAGCACTTATGAACTGAATCGTGGGGACAGTAGATGCATTCAAAATGCCTGATTTAATATAAAGTATTGGAAGAACACAGCAAATTTCGATTGAAGCCCCCGGAGTGGAGTAGAACAGGTCAAGTACCTGGTATATAATGTTCGGCACGATGAAAAACTAAGTCAGCAAGAAGAAAGAGCTGAAAAAAGTGCAGCAATTTATTGCAATGAAAGAAAGACACCACTCCATTATGAAGGAAACAAGTAAGTAATAATATGTTTAATTGTTTATAAAAAATAAGTTTCTTTACTAATAAATCATATAATTCATACATCCAGTCAACCAGTCACTAAATTCATATTTAGTTACATTTTGAAAGTATTGAGAAATTGTAGAAATATATTTAAAATATTGCTATCATGATACTTTTGTATACTTTTTTATTTACGTAATTTATCTGGTTGGGTGGTTTATTAGTTAATATGTTTCGCCATGTTGTTTGTAATGGAAGGACTCAGCAAGTATATAATATACATTTCGGAACCATTGATATACATGATTATTTATTCGAAACAGTGGAGGTTAAGCAAGTAGAATCATCTGATAGTAGCTCATCAGACTACGAAATGGTTCCCGCTATCTTAGTTATTCCTCAGAATTCATCAAGCCTGAATCAAGAAGATAGTTTAGAGAATTCTGATTTACAACGAGAACCTAAACCTTCTCAGCCATAAAAAGTTAAGTAATCGTATGATCGTGGTAATATAGTCACCGAAAAAGTTGTAGCAGTATTGGATAAACGTTGTCAGTGATAGGGACACAGTACATCTTTTGACAGTCAATGCTGAGGTACTGGGACATGATATAAATGATTTAATTATTACAGAACATCGATTGGTTGCATACGAAAGAATTTGCGTCAGCGCAGAACAATTTTTTGCTAGGAAATATTTCGACGACTCTGACTTAAAAGCTGCTACAGTTCATTGAGACGAAAAACTTTTGCCCACTGTTACAAGTAAAGATATGGTTGAAAGACTCACCATTGTCATTGCCAGGGAAGACACGGAGCAAACTCTTAAGATCCCCGAATTACAATACACAACTGGGAAGGGATTGGGTACCACCATATATGAAACACTGCAAGAGTGGGTCTAACAGAAACAGTAAAAGCGATTTGCTGTGACAAGACACCAGCAAATTTAGGGCATAAGAATGGAACCAGCATCTTATTAGAGGAGATGTTGGAAAGAAAATTGCTATATCTACCTTTCAGGCATCATATGTACGAAATTTAGATATGCTTACAAAATAAGTAAGCTAACCTTTTGCATTTAGAGAACTAATGAACCTCTTTTCAAATGGTTACCAGACCTATGGTCTGGAGTCCACTCTACTGTATTTGAATCAGAAACGGTAATACCGCATATCAAAGGTTTATTAAAGGACGATATTCATGATATTCTCATGTCTGCCAAACGTAACTTACAGAAAGAACTGCAGCCTCGAGACGATTATAAGTTTTTAGAATTGCAAATAATATTTCTTGAAGATAGCGTGAAATAGCTTTCCGTGTCCCAGAAGCCTTACATTATGCAAGATAGATGGCGAAAGCCTTGTATTGTTTTAAAATATTTCTTTTTTTGAGAACAATTTTCGTTAATGCCTAACAAGATGAAAAGTATCTCGGTCATTTGCGTTTTTATTTCTAAGATATTTGCAAAATGCTGGTACAGAGCTCCGTTTGCTGCCGAGGCACCTAATCAAGACCTTTAATTTATCAAAAATGTTGTGGAATATGAAAGTATTGACCCAGATATATCTAACGTTGCATTAAACAAGTTTAAAAACCATTTATGGTATACCTGAACCCAGAGACAGCTGCATAATCATTCTTTGATAATAAGGTGTCATGCGATACAAAAAGAAACAAAATGATCGCCGCTATGAAGACGTTTGAAGAGTAGGACAAAATAGATGTAGATCGGACCCGACCGGTACAAATCAAAACAAATGAGATTTGGGATGCAGTTGGTAAAGGGTTAGAGTATTTTATAACTCTAGATGCACAAATATTCTTCAGAAGGTTCAATTTTAATACGATATTCCTAACTACGGACCCTTGTACGTGGTCAAATTATGACGAATTTGATATGGCCTTACAAGTGGTTGAAAAGGTGAAAGCAGTCAATAATATAGCAGAATTAAATTAATAACTGAATATCATGATTGACTAACAAAAAATGGAAGTCAGAAGCAATTCATATTACAAGTAATTAGTGATTATAGACGCTGCTTTCCTGATTGTTGGAAACAAACTGTGTCTACTCCAATGTATGACCACTATGAAATATGCTTTTTCAATTTTTCGTATATTATATTGTATTAAATATGTATTACTTTCACTTTGTATTATTTTATCAGTAGTAGTTGTTCTTGCAATAAAATAAATGTTTATTCAATATTTAAATATACCCTTAGACATTTAGTCCTTTACCGTCAAGTAATCTTAATTAATTCGCATTGTATATAAAATGAAGCATTAATTTCACGCTATTTACATAAAGTAAGTGAACTTGACAGTATTTATGCTATCAAACAATGAAACATTAAACTCTTAAATTGTAAATAATGTCTTAGCACTCCTCAAACGTCTATTTTGGAGTTTGGAAACGTCAGACTTCCATCGCCAACATCATCTATTTTCAGATTCGCCACACAAAACAATATTATCCTTTAATATTAAATAGGTAGGGATAATACTCACTCTCACACTACATCTTTATCCATTCTCCCATTCATATTCTATACAAACTTATCCTTTAGTCTCCTATACTACCTATCTATAATTCTTCTATCATCTCCATAATACAGTGAAATCGCCAAGGAGACATAGTGCATCACTGCCTCACTCCGCTAACTCGATAACCATAGAAATAACCAATTTCACTTTTTCGACCTTCTACTATTCTATCTAACACTAACTGCTTCACTAATCGTTACATATATCAATATCTTTTAGATTCATTCAAGAACGTATACCACCAGTAACTCATATATCATCTAACACTCCGCCATAGAGCTCTCCTATTTAAAATCCTTATTATATATAGTAGTACCTGATTGCAAATCCAAAATCTACTTAAAAATATCAATTTATTCTTCTTCTCTCTAATAATTTACTACTCATCATTTGATTATTCTCAATATTTAGTTCGGATTTGCTCCCAACTCCTATATTAACGTCTAAATGCACCTTTGTATTCTTCTTCCCTTAATCATGTTCATTCGTCATTATTCGACGTCACTCATCATTTTCAGTAACCAATCATAAATTAACCAGGAATTATATTCTCCTTACAACATCATCATTAACTAAATTTACTCCGTATAGTTACTTACAAGTTATCATATATCTACCCTCTTATACTCTTATATTAATATAGAGGTTACTAATATTGCGTCACTCCATACTCTTCGGATATCCCTCACCATTATAAGGCTATTTAAATACTGTAACTTGCAAATCCATCAATTCATTTTGCACTACCTTATATATTATATATATATATATTATATATATATATATAGATATATATATAATATATATATATATATAGATAAGATTTTATATATTAATATATATTATATATATAGTGTAATAATAATATATATATATATATATAATATATTATATATACTATTATATATTAATAATATTATTTATATTGATATATTAATATTATATTTATTAATATATAATATTATTATGTATTAATATATATATATAAATTTGATAAATATTATAATATATATATTATATATTAATATATAATAATTATATTTAATAATATATTATATATATATATTAATATATATATATTAATATTAATATTATATTAATATATTATTTAATGATATAATAAAATATATAATATTAAATTTATATATATATATATATATTATGTATTATAATATATTATATTATTCATAATAGTAATATATATTATATATATTATATAATATATATATGTATATATATATAGATAATTATAATATTATTGAATATCGGTCTTTTGAGCTGGTTAGAATATCTGAAGAGAGTATGAGTAGAGTATTTTGGTAGAGAATTTGGCAGTATGATAGTGTGATATAATGGATTGGTTGATATGTATAAATGATAGTATAATATAGTAAGGTTATGGTGTGAGTGAGAGCAGTCCTCTGTGTGTGAAGTTATGTCTAGATGGGGAGTAAGCAACTGTAACAAGTATCTGTGTTTAAATATTTTTAAGTATATGAATATATATATATATATTAGTTGGACATTAAATAAATTGTATGGAGGAAAGGTGAACGGATGATTCGGGTAGTTAGTAAAAGTATGTAGATTAGCTCAGGAAGTAGTGCTATGTGCATAATTAAAATTCCTTCGGTAGTTGATGGACGAGACTAAGTTCTTGACGGCCCGTTAGGGTCTGATGTTGAGGTATTTGTATTTGTATTTACCTGTGTTTAATGTATATTATATAAGTAGTGAATAGAATAGTTCTGGAGTAATAAGTGTAGAGACATTCCTCTTTTAAAGTATCAAATGGTCAGTATTATGTGACAATTTAGGGGAGTGTTATGTGTGAATGAAGATGATTAAAAATTGTAGGATAATGAAACGTATGAAGAGTTTAATTAATTGGTGTCAAAAAAGGGATAAATGACGAGAATAAATGAGATGTTTGATTCATGTTAGAACTTCAGTCTATCGACCACATATCTAGGACTGTTGGTTTAAGCGGATGTCTCATACTCGTGTGAGGTAGTTGGATATCGACTGTTGGCGCGGGATGACCGATAAGCAATAAAAGTGATTCTGGTATTACTATCTCAGCAAAACGTGTTCGTCGAGAGGAGTTGAAATGGGAACGAGGTTGTTCTTTGATAAGGTGAGACGGGAGCGTTCGGGAAGGCGTGGCGAGCTGTCTTACTGTGTGAAGCTCACTGAGTTGTGTGGTCCAGTGCTTTCATTACGGCAACCTGGTACTCCCCCGCTTGAAACAATAAAGCTAGTTTGTGCTCTGGATTTTAATGACCTTCATTGATTACCTATTTCCAGCGACTGTCAATTGTTTCTCTATATGTCGATGACTTAGCATTATTACATAGCCGGTGGCCAGTGGCTGCCTTTCATCGAACGTAGGTTAGATCTGGTCACTACTATTATGAAACTATTCATCAGGTGGGTTACTTGACGATCCCAGTGGCTCTCAAATATTTGTCATCCCATCAAAACCTCAGGTCAAGTGCTTTTTTATATAGAAAAAAAGGAGAAAGCCGTTGACACCCACCCTTCACCAAGAACTCTGGACCACTGATTCTCAAGGTGTTCACCATTTCATTTAACATAAGCGTTTCAAATTTCTAGGGCTTTAATCCTAGTAATAGGAACACTTAACATATAGCAACTCACGCATATTAATAACACCTTAAAACTCCACTGTAATCGCACCCTTACTTACTGTTATACGTCATTTATTCGCTCCTCATAATCTTTAGCGGTGCTGATCGTTCAAATCCACTTATTACGGTCATGTTAGACGGTTGAGACCCAATCCACTCAACTGGAAAGTGAACGAAAATCTATAGATATATGATAGCATAGTCGACAATGTATGATAAGAATGGGTCATGGACTCTTCATCAGGACGAACTAGACTACACTGTATTAAAAAAAATACCATCCTAATATGTCGAGAGCGATAAGCCGTTATCCATACCTAGCTGGAAGCTTATTATTGGTCAATACGCTCCTCCACCAGTGAGCCTTTGCAGTATTGAATCGCAGGATGTGGGATGCCCTCTCTCTTCTACAGAAGAGAACATAAGTACCTACATGTGTAACTAAGCTCTCTCCACTTGTTCAGAATACAGTACACGTACACCAGTACCTCACAAACGTTTCTGCTATGACTACGATGTACTCGCAGGATTATAGGTACCTCATGTAAATATACCTTAACTCTACTGGCCATGTCCAAATGTACTGGCTTCTATGAACATTACTCTCTTAATTTCCTATCAAATTACATTCTCCTGTCTTCATATAACAGTTGCTAGCAGACGTAATACTCATATTAATCTCGAGATTCAGAGGGATATCATACGCTCCTTTGAGCTTATATCTATACCAAACCTAGGCAGAAATTGGTGCTTGGAGCTACTGACTCTCTATCGCGAAATAGTACTTACGCCGGCAATGCTGCGTGCCCATGCATGATTAAATACGAGGTGCACTCCATATATACCTGCTCGACGTCCTCAGACAGTTCACAGAGAATAAGAATAACAAACATACCATATCAGTGTTTTACTGACGTGACTCTTTAAATATATGGGACATTATGTGGGCGGCTTCTTGTCTGTCTTCCGACCCGCACCTATCTCTTACCATATCACTCCTTCCCCTTATGCTTCAATTTTTACGCAGAATAACGGCTATAATGATTGCCTTGCTCGAATTCTAATCCTTTAACAAGATCATCATATGTCGTTTATCCAGATTCGCTTAGCGCGCTCAAGCGCTTAAAACCCCTTATTCTAAAAAAGCAATGGTATCAGCTGTACAAAAATTTCTTCGACTTCTCCACCCCAATAAAGAAACAAATTATTTTATGTGGGACTCCCCTTCTCATGTAGGGGGAACTGGCAAATGAAATCGCTGACAGAGAGGCCAAAATGGCGCCTCCTCTTCTCGGAGTTGTTCCAGGTCACCTTTCCCGGATGCCATTTCGACAAGGCCGCCTCCACTCAACTGATTACGTATCCTGCTCTCCGACGGGGCTTTCGATTCTTGTTGGCAGAGGTGTGCTGGACGAGTGATCGGCGGGGAAGGGAACTCAGAAACATAAAGCCGAGCCATCGGTGAGTGGTCTTCCTTCCCACAGACGAAAGCGCTCTACATACAGGTGATACTTGCACGCCTCGTATTGGCCACACTATATCACTCACAGTGCACTAGATAATGTCACGAGACCCTCCCCCATCTTTGCAAATCTTTGCCGTCGCATTGCTTTGCAAATCTGTTCATCATATCTTCAATTGATTGTTCCCAATCTGCGGACCTATTCGCTGTCTCGATTTATTTTCCCTACTTACGGTCCATAAACCTTCTAAAGATTAATCCCATATCTTATCTGATTTCTTCCCACTTTAGCAGTAACACTATTTCTTGTATCTCAAGAAGTGATATATTCTTTATAGCATTTGACTTTTTGTTATGTAATCTAAAGACTATTAACAATGCAAGGATAAAATTTTATTTCTTAGTTTTTTATATTTTTTTGACTCCGACTGAATATTCATTTCACCAATCAATCTTTCTTTGACATTTGAACCATATATATGACAGGGATTTCCCATGGTGCTGATTTTTCAGCCCAGTGCGGCCGCTCATTGTGAGCCAGTGGTGGGTCCTGATACACTAACTCAAAAAAAAAAAAATAATATATATATACGTATATATATCATTACATATTATATTATATATATATAATATAATTATATATACTCTACTATATATAGTATTTAGTAATATATATATATCAATATTACTATCATATTATATATATATAAATACTTATATTTATTATATATATATTATACCACCGTGGCGCGGTGGTTTAAGTCGCCGCAACTCACACGAGAGGACGCTGGAGTTCAAAGTCCCCGCGTAGCAGTGGGTTTATACTACCTGGGGGCACGAATTAAAACTGTTAACACGTTGGTGGCGCTGGTTTGGGATAACCGGCCTTAAAGTTCGATTTCCTGTGGTCCCCGTGTTACCCCCCTTCATAGGGGATAAAGCACGTTAAAAGGTAGTTATATATTATAATATATAATACTAGTATATATATATATATACTAATAATATATAATATAGTATCTAACCTAAACTAACCTAAAGAATTAAAAAAATTAGGAAATAAATTAGTTACTTCACTCATGTAGGTACTAAGGGTAATTGCTGTTTGCTTTGATATATTTAATTCCTTTATACAAAAACTTAATATCGTCCATTCTTCTGACCAGCAGAAAATGATGCCTTATAATTCTAATGGTTATTGTGCTTTGGTACTATATATATATGTTCCATGATCTTGGTGGAAATAGAAAATGAACAATACAGAATTAATTGACGAAAATGGAACGATGTGAAGTATGGTCTAATTATAGATAGAGGTATTCGTGATGCCCGCAACCTTTGAAGAGGTATATATACCGCTGTGAAAAAGTAGTATCTAAAGCTCTACGAGTATCAGTGGTGTTGTGTGTGGGAAGTGGAAGTTATTTGAACGTTATGGTGTATTGAAATTTACGTAACTACTATATTCTTGAGTCTCTGGTTAACGTAACTCGCAATATGTGAGATATCTCGTTGTTAGTGAATCTAGTGCAGAGACTTGGTCCTGAATATATATAGCGAATGTCGAATTGCATAGAGTGTGTCTAATCGGCATTAGCCAAATTGTATCCGTGTGAGGTGAGACTGTAATCTTGTCAGGATGAAGATAAGAAAGAAAATAAGCCTCGAATAGGAGCAGATTGGATGGATGGCTCTTGAAGAGAACTCGCCAGGTCTCGGTAGGCAAATAAGTAAGTAAGAGCTTTGTTAATTTTATATTATGTATAAATAACTAAAAATAATATTCTTAATTAATTATTACATAAAAGATATATTGACAAATTATTAAAGGTATTGTATATGATTTTTAAAATGTGTAGCTTATATTAGACTGGGTATATCATTAGTACGATTAAGCTATAGTTAGGATATTATCACATTTAATTATTTTTGGTTATCTAGTGTTTTTATAATTTTATATTTACTCTTTAACAATCATTTTTTGATTTGCTAGTAATTAATACATGCGTAGAGATCTAATTGTTATCAGAGAGTGAAAATGTATTTGACTAACGAAGATTCAGAGAAATTTATCGTCATGTATGGACATGATTTTATCAGATTATAATAAACTTGGTGATACCTCGCGATGTTAGAAATTGTATCTGTGGTGGATTATATTTATACTTTTTGCTCCTACATTATGATATACGAATTATATAGTCCAATTACTATTATTAAGAAAAGTAGTATAGATCTGTTAATAGCGTAGTAGTAATAAGAACTAATTATCAAAACTACATGATATTAATATTAATATAAGTTAATGTGTAATTGTAGAAAACAAAAAAGGAAATGCGATGCGATCTCTCACAAGAATAGGAAAGTCAGGGATAAAAATGAAATATATTTAGACATGCAATCAAAATTTCATTTAAAGTGTTCAGAGGTGATTGTGTCTACCAGTGACAAGTGTACAGAGAGATAATGCCATATAGGCGTGTAGGAAGATTATAAGAAAAATAGTTAGGCATATCCACAGCGCCTCGATAAATAAAGACTGTGAGTAACCTAACTCGGGAACTCTATAGATGATAGAACAATACAGGATAAAGCCAGAAAGGATAGACGAGGATCCGAAGAACTCTCCAACCATAGGTATATTACAACAACCCGACAAACGAAATTCATTCATCTTCACTTGGAGACTAATTTGATAACTTAAATTTACTAAAGTTATCGAGTGGGAAGAAGACGTAAGTAAAAAAGTTTATTTAAATTTAATATACATCGGAATAATGTAGTTCAAGTAAGTACTCACTGGGTCCTCAGATGCATCTGCTCACCACCAGATAACCATATATCCAACTATATAACTTGGCGCACTCCCTCTACTGGTACAGAAGTAGAAACCACATAGTATGTTTTATATTTCGAGTTTGGCCGTTCTTAACAGGATAAAGTAAAATTTTGAAACTCACAAGAACTACCTATTGTTCAATTTGTTCAAAATTAAGTATAGAAAAGGAAAAAATCAGTTAGGGAAAAAGATATTCTTTCTATCGGCAGATTATAAGATGAGCCAGCTAAGTGTTAAACGTTATTTAATATAACATATAGATTAGTGTTATTTTTTATTATTTAATTTTAGAGTAATTATAATAGGTTTTTTAATCAATATTTGTTAATTTTATTTGAATATTGCCTTATAATTACTTGTAAGTCTTTTCGCTTTAAAATAGATATTTACTATTTATTATATTTTTTCTCTCTTCGGTAAGCTTCCATTTCAAGTAATTTAGTTAATTTTTACACTTTTACAGTAGTCTTAGATACATATACAAATTGAATTCAATTACTATACACTCAAATAGTCATTATCAAGATTTTTATAGTTTTATATGAAAATTATACAATATTTCAAAAGATGAATTAATTAATAATAATTATAGTTTTATTTTGCGTACTTGGTGTACATTAATTTCATCCATTCCTATCTTTGGTTGATTTGGGTCACATTTGAGAACGGTGGACGAAAAGCCTTTTCAAAGATACTTTAATTCCCTCTTGATCTATTGTTATTTTAAAAGCCACCAGAAATATCATAACTATATATCTAGAAAAAATTATTTGCCATCATGCAGGTTTTTTTCAAATTTATAGTAATATACAAATAGCTTGAACTCAGCTGTTTTAAACATATTTTAGGATAAATTGATCATAATTTGTATTTATTGAATATATGAATATGGGATAATATTGTAGTGTTTATAAATTTTATATAGATACTCATGGTGTTTTAGTAGGTTTTTCAAATCTTTTGGTGATAATTATTAGTACCTAATTCTTATTAGTTAGTAATGGAATTTCTTTGGTTTTTTGTAGTTTTCAAATCATTTGAGCTGATATATTTTTTTTTTAGATTGTATTTTATTCTACCTAATACTTATTGATGAAATTCCTTTTTTAGATATTCAATCTTCAGCACTTCTCCTATTCGATATCGTATACTTTCAATTCTGTTCCATCATTCGTTCTAGATAACTTGGATCATTCACATTACGTTTAGTGATATATGGGAATAATCTTCATCTGATGCGTCATACTTTTCTTGCTTCGACAATTTGCGAAAATTCAATCTTATACAAGTAATATGAAAGGACCTCGCCAACTTCCACTACACCTGTTAGACTCCCGTTCAAACCAAGAGATCCGTTACTCTCTAGGGAGTTTTTTCAGATCCTATTTCCTCATGGTATTAAGACCTCGAAAATCTCCATAGGTCGATTGAAAGATTGACGCTTCTCCTATAGTGAAAACGGAATATTAGCTTGTAAGCACAAAATTATCTTCCGCTTTCAAACTCCAATTCCGTCTACATACTTGATCATCCGATTCTGCGTAGGGGCTACTCCAGAACATACTTTACTTGCGCAGTTGCAAACGGTATATAGCATTCTATTAATCATTCAACGTATTCTTTGCATAAAGTGGTCATTTTCCCGTTATTTTTTATGGGTAGTATAGGGGGGGGACTGAGGACTATATACTAACCTTGCTATGATTCCCAGCTTCCCCTCCATTTTTTCCTGCGTCCTATTTCTCTTCTTCTACATATATCCAGCTACCTTCCTGATGCCATTCGATCAAGGGCGTCATCCCATTTCAACTGATTACTAATCCTTGCTCTCCTGAGGCTTATCTCGAGTCTTATATGGCTCAAGAGATGTATATACTGAGAATGGTATTATAGTCGGGAGCGAAAACTTAGAAATTATTAAAGCCGAACTATGGTGACGGTTGTCTCTCCGTCGCCACGTTATGCGAAAGGCGACTAGTCCCGACAGCGTGTGGCAATACTTGAAGTCTCACGGTTGGCCACACAATTACTCGCTCAAAGACATACAAGCGTGAATAAATGTATACGGTTCTCTGACATGTCACTCCCATCTGCAGAGATGTTTGGCCATCGCACTGCTGTCGTCATGTCAGTCCAGTTCTTAATAGTCCCCATTTGCCGTCGGATACACTTTTGTATATTGTCCATAACACCTAGAGTGAATTATACGGCATGATCGTTGATGGCTCGATCCTTCCCGACTTTTATCATGCCTACTAGTTTAACTGTATCTTCAAAGAGTATGTATAGTAGTGCGGTATATAGCATTTCTAATCTTTGTTAAATATAATTACTCTAGGAACTAGTTATTAAGATGTTACAGTAACGAGACGATATGTGTTTATTACTCGCTAATATATATGTGATTTATTATTTTGAGCTCTGTGATAAAGAAACTGCGATTTCTCGCTCACTATAAGGAGTTACTTACTACAATAGGATGATAAGGCGACTAGGTACGGCACATGGGACGAGTCTCTAATGGTGAGTTGAATTATTCTAGACCCTTAGTATGAGCTCCTATACTCTGTGAAAGCTAATATGTTATTGGCGACAGTCAAATTCTATCAAGTTTAGTTATAAACAATGTTTGAAGAGTAGGATAGATGAGGAACTAGAGAATAAGTTTAGTTAAGTAATGAAAAAGCCATATAAGTACATCGAACTCTTTCAATATTTTAAGTAGTAATAACCTACACCCTTATTTAATGTGAATAACGAATTAGCCACTCCATTTTTCATGAGCATACAACTGAGGTGTGTTTAACAATTCCGTGTTCAGTCACAGTGAAGTCACCTCAACTCCTACGTTTATTTTGGTAAAGTATCTTATATTTCAATAGTAAAAAAATAATCGTTAAAAAGATGACAATTATAATTATAGACTATAGTGGAGTGCAGACGATATAAGTAGTTGGGAGGGCTGGTATTAGAGGCCAAGATATTAGTAATATTCGTGTGTTGGGATCGATGGAAGTGAAGATAAATGATATAACAGTGTGACACATGCCATGCTTGTATTATTTAATTCTCAAGTCTCTCAGAATGATAGAGACAGCATATGTCATTTTCTTCGCTATTCGTGGTGTTTGTCTGCATGATATCCTCAGAGTAGAAGAAAATGATATAGATATTAAATATATGGTGTTTAATTAATTATGGAAATAGTTGTATGCGGTGAGTGTGTAGGCTAGACTGTAAAATACTGAGTAATAATATAGAAATATGAGATAAAGGTGGAAATAGTGGCGGAATGTAAGAGTGTTAGTAAGGGGGGAAGTGATGAGAAAGGCAAGAGAAGGTTTATAGTGAGTAGAGATAAGGAGAGTAGTAAGGTGTTAAGGCAGATTGCAAATCTGTATGTGGTGTAATAATACAAAAGTTATTGTATAGGAGAGAATGAACGTACGGTGAAATTGCTGATTCTGTTGTTGCGTACGTGAGATATACGAAGAGTGGAGCACGTGCGCGCTCTGCGGAGAATAATCGAAAAGATACCATGGAGTTGAGAATAGGTATTGTCATGGTGGAAGCGCATGAATGATAGATCGGCACAGAGATTGTATGTGCGAGATGACCCGAGAGTGCATTGACGTCTCGTTGCGTATGATAAGTGGTGGGTGGAAAACCGCACCTCGCGTCGCGGGGAGACTCGAAGAAAAAAGTGGATTGAGTCAGTATAACTAATGGTTTGAAGGAGGAAATGAAGTTTTGGCCAAGAGGCGAGAAATAAAGGGGTGACAAGGTTAATATCACGGTAGCTGGAAGGTGGCGGGTCTCTCGCTCGGAAAACGCGCGAGGGCCTCCAGTACGAGATTAGATGGGCTGAACCTAGATACACAAGGAGAGATGAAGGCTCACATCGTTACATCGCCGATTTAAACGCGATAGTTAAGGGATAGGCGGTTACGCAGGTCACTACGGTTGAAAAGAGCTCTAGGGTGGATATATTCTGAAGTCTGCAGCGAGGTATCTGAGCAGATATTGTAATGTTGAGGGCTGGCCTTATCCTTTCGAGCTGTTCAATGATTCTTCTATCTGCTACTTTTCTATTCTCTACGAAGTGGGCACTGTTACGCACACATTAAAACTCAGATCATATGTGGGTGAAAGAAAGATGTCAGAGCAAGTACAGAGACTAGACGAATATAATAAAGGTAGTGACTCCTCAAAGGAATTAACCTCGGGAAGACCCTCTGTGTACACGGTATCAGTTGTATGACTTACTCTATCGCAATAGTGAATCAAAAGATATACATTGTTCATCAATTGAAGCTTTGTAATGACATAAATGGAGTGAAATTAAGTTAATGGAATTGATTATAGTGTGGTAAGTGATACAGAGTATGTGATTGATGTCTCCTAATGACGCTATTATTATATTGTAGTATATGGTGAGTGATGATGAATTATTAGAATTATAGAGTAAGGGAGATATGGTCAAGTTGTGGAGTGAATGGAATTAAGATAGAGTGAGCGGTTGCCTTTTAGTTATATTTGTGCTGAGAATAATTTGGTTATTAGTGATGGATCACATACATGAAGAAAAGTTTGAGAGGATGATAGAGGGATTTGGGCAGTGTGTGTGTAAAATAAGAGATAGGTAGGTTTGAGTAGTATTAGGTTTTATGGTTTAGGATGTGAACACCATGGAGGCAAGAGTATAGTCGAGATGTGAAAAGTCTAGTGTTGGAATGGTGAGCAAGCTGCTATGGAAGGTGTTAGGAAACGTATGAAGAATATAATTACTGAGTTTAAATATTTAGGAGATAAATTTTCTGAAAAGGGATCGCAAAATAGTGACGGAAACAAGAATAGAATAGAATAGAATGAGCATATCTGTCGCTTGGAAGAGTCACTTGTTGAGAGGTATAGATAGAGGATGAGGAGTCAATAGAGTACAATACGAGTGAGCCTAGGGATGATGACTAGACAGACAGATGAAGAAGCTAACCTTTGATCGTGTGCGGATACACAGGTAGTACTATAAGGGTGTGAAATGAATGCCCGATAGATGTATCAGTACGTCCATATAGTATGTGAAAACTATATAGGTGCTGGGAATATGAAGTGATAATAGATGTAGATCTAGGTGGTGTGAATATTATTGTTCAGTTAATGGACATCGTAGGTAGTATATTGTTAGGTTGTGATGAAATATTTGAAATTATAGTAGAGAATGATAATAGATGTATAAGCAGAGAAGAGATTAGATTTAAAATGTAGGAATGAACTGATGTAAGGGAATAGTATTGCGTGGTTTATGTGAAGTGGGATATATAAAATGATAGGATAGATGGTAAGCCGATTAGTAGTTAGTGGGGAGTTAATAACCTTATATTATTATGACGATTGACGGCATGTTCTATGCCTAACTTATTTCTTTAACCGTTATTTTGTGTGTGCTTCACCTTTTCACGACCCAGCGAAAGACGTGGGAAGGAGAGGGAAGGGGAAAGGTAAAGAAGGAGAGGATATTCGTGGAGGGAAGCTGATGAGTCGTAGAAGCAACGTGAGGTATCAACATTATTATTTGAGTTTTTCCGATTTGTTGTATCAGTATTTTGACGTATAGTATCTATTGAAGTTCGGCAGATACAGGATCCGCGTAATTTCTAGTAGCAAATTCCAAATGAGTCACTGGGATTCTATAAATTGATCGCTGAGAGTAAGATAGATGTGAAAGATTGTATTTGGAAAGATATTTATGATAATTCTCACAGAATAAGTTTAATAGTTCGGTATTCCAATTCTCATTTACTCCCCATTACTGTGGCTCGTTTAAAGTAGAATAAAAGATCAATATAGAATAAGGGAGAACGGAATCTGGCCAGTAAGATTTAAGTACAAGGTGCAACTAGCATGCTCTGTTACATCGTATGTGAATATCTGTGTTAAAAATACTTTATTTAATACTTACTTTAATACTCCAATAGTGAGCTCTAATTAATGGTATTAACTGCATTTGTTTATTAGAATGATTTAGTAGTTAAAGTAAATCTTAATTCTGATATCATGTACCTTCCTTCTAAGAATCGGACCTTTCTAGATCAGGATTAATATCACTTCCTATCATCCTTCCAGACTCCATATATACATAGTTAGCTTATGTTTTTTACGCTCTCAAAACTCAATAAAATCAATGTTATTCCTCCCCTGTTTTAGCTTCCTTATACCTTTCAACTCCTTTCATGAAATTTATAAATGATTATATACTCTTTATACTACCTTAATTCATTACCTTTTTTCCCACATAGGATTGGGTATTGGGTATAGCGTGGCAAACAAAACCTTTATATAGCTATATACAATATATAGGTAACTCAGAATTATTAAATAGTTGCAGAATGCCGCAAGTCTAAAAAATAGAATACCCCACTCCTTACGGTTAGATTATTATTACCATCCCTTCATATATTTATTCATTAGCCTAATCACACCTACGAACTTTCTACTACTTAACACTTTGTTCATTATACCTCAATTTATCAATATCTTCTCGCTAACACGTTTCATATACTATTACATTTATATAATTAAAAATTTGCTGAATGTCTTAACAGAACAGAATTAGCTGCCTTGTACCATCTGAGTACAATATATCCACCTTTTTTATATTAATATAGATATCTTATCTTATATTGATATTAATACTTCATTAATTCCACAATCCATTTAAGTTATTCTACTATATAAACATTATATTAACGGGTAAACTTAATTATATATTATACACTCATATTGTCTGAATAAAGTCTAAAGACTATTATTATTATAAAATTTCACTGGGATTACTAAATAGATACCAAAGAGCTCACTAAACTAGGCATAACAATTCACTAAGTGTATTTCCCTAAACTACTTGACTAACTATAGCATATTAATCCTTTCCCGCTTTTCATCTACAAACATAGATTCTATTTAATATTTTTTATAATTATCATATTAACTTGTTCCAATTGCTCACTACTATTAGTCCATCGAATATGCTTGATCACACCGTGCGGAAACTGTTATCTACTATCATTCACTACACCTCAGATAAAGCATTTACTATTCTATTCCAACCCTCCTCCTTAGATTTACATACTGACTGCTAATTCCCTCATCTATCGAATCCTCTCATAACTTTCTTCAAGATTACTATCCCATAAAAAAAAAAAACACATGAAATTATATTCTCTGCACAATAACAAAGAGAGTGCACTCCTGTCTTATTACCTACTCATACTCTTTCCAATTCTCATCTCCAACCTTGCTCCCTCCTCCCTTATCACATACTAATTCTATCATGACATCCAGTGACCATATATACATTAAATTTAAAAATAGGCTCGGGGATTCTAATAACTTAATCATCTCTGTGTTATATCACTTATCCACTATCTTATAAATCATTTATCAACTTTCCACTCCATTTATTATCTTACAATAGCGTTTAATCATTTATTATGAGATACAATAGGATGATCATATACTATAGATTCATATTCTCAATAAGCTCCTATAGTAACCGGAACTGCGATACGCTATGAATAAACAAGAAGCTATTTCAAAGAGCTGTTCCAGAGACGATTGTACCTACGTTGGTCGCTCTGAGCGTACAGCTCTGATATTCATGTGCAGTCAAATGCGATATGTTGTTTCATCACAAGTAGTTGTGGTTGAAGGTCGAAGTAACGTGAATCCACAAGTGTCATTCAAATATAACAGGAGATAGTGGGACAAAACATTCCCAGACGAGTCAAACCATACATACTGAGAAAAGAAATAATAGCTTCGGCCATAAAGAAGTGTGTAGAGGCAATAAGATGCTTAATTAGACAAACTGAGCAGATGGCGAGGGAATCCTCGTAACCAGACTCCGATTAAATGTAGGATAAGCGAACAATACGCACGAGTCGCTCTGAATTGATAAGAGAACAGATCCGCCCATAAGAGCTGTGATATCACGGGACCGCGAATCTTTGGAATAAATACCGTCATATGTCAACGCGTGTTCATCATGTTGTCAGGTGTGTAGGGTTCCACAGACCTTGCATAACTCTTACACAACACTTCAACCCACACACACAAACACCGTTGTTGAGAGTTCTTTAGTATACTTTTCAATTATGTAACTACAAACTTAATTTCTCTCCTATTCAATTTACATTTTAGTGATTTACTGACTTCATCCACTTTTATATTATCTTTCGGTTCTCCTTAAGCCTCGGTTCGGTTCTCCCACCCACACTCGCCACTATTACATACCGCTTTAAATCCAGATATACTCAGACTATCATTATCATCCTTTCCACATGACCCAACCCTCTCAATGTACTTTCTTTACATGTATTTTAATCTCTCTCATTTACCCGTTTCTCACACCCACACAACTCTCTTTATCATCGTGTCATTCCTTATATAGTATATATATTATTTGGTTATATGGGTATTAAATATATAATCAATCATATATATTATTATACTTTTGTTGTAATCGATTTTAACAGGTGTTCTTTACAAATTAATATATATTATATATATCTATATATTATTTTAATATATTATATATTTTTTTTTTTCAAAGTTTATAGTGATACAGATCACACTCACTAGTCATCACTCATATGATTAAGCTCTCCTTATATATTATATATATTGAGCCCCACACTGGTATACTGAAATAAATCTTAATGTTCAACCATGTGAAGTAGGCCCGTTCATCATATATATAGTTTCAAAATTGTCAAATTATATAATTAATATATTATATTATATATATATAACTATTAATTAATTTTATATAGATTATTATATATTAATATTAATATATATTATATATATCACCTTATAATCTAACTTACCATCTAAATTAGCAAGACGGATACAATTCATATTTAAAATCAAAATCTCAATAATTTAATATAATATATAGTATTTAATATTATATATTTATATATATATGATTATCACCTTACTGCTCACAGAGAAGGCTAGCCACATCTTGGTTAGGTGTATGAATAATTTAAATCTGCCTATTAAGGATTGCTGTTACTGGCTTACTTCAATATTATTTAATTTTCTATCAATTGTTTTATAGGTATTTGATATAGAAAAAAATTAAATATAAGATTGATAAGAGATAAATAAAATATATTGTCTATTATTGAGGATGGTGTCTGTACCTTTTAATAATTACATATTAATCTCTAATTCATGTCATACATAATAGTGAAATTTGCTTGTCGAACTTGAATAAGATTTATAAATGTACTCAAGAGATCTATTTATAGTGGGATGATTCGTGTAGATTATATGACTTTAATAGAGAGAGCGATATGATTCTAGTTGTTTTGTAAACGCACTAATGCTCACTAAAAAGGACTCTGTATTGCTATTAATAGAGTGCATCTCAAATCATTATGCGCAGATATGCTCTCGGCAATGGCTCTTGTAGTATATGTGTCGACTATGAAAATTTGCAGAGTTGAGGGAGATCCGTGATAACAATGAGACATTATATTAGTTGTCTGTTAGGTCTCAATATTGTACTCAGCATAGTCCCCTACAGCTGGTATCGTATTGTGCAAGTATCCTGTGTACGCTTTCGTCGTGAGGAGGAAGACAAATTTAACAAAATCAACCTATTGTTTCTGGGACTAGTCCTTATGTATACTACGTCTCTCGCTCCCGCTTTCTCGATTACGAATTTTGCTCTCAAAACACTCATATGCTTCAAGATAAATGATGCGACAATCTCATTGACGAAGAGTAGCACATGAAAAGTTTATTAGCTTTCTTTCATTAAGATGTAGAAGCGTCACACTCTCGTCGAAGAATTGGCCCTGATCACGTCGCAGAGAAAAATAAGTCCTGATATTTGGCGCGCGAAGAGGTCGACGCGAGAACAAAGATAATGGTTTTAATTTACCAGGGTGTAGCATAGGTGAGAACATAATACTCGTAACTAGATTTGATTTAAATTTAGAAAGAAATATTTGTATTGGAAGAAGGGACGTTTTTACTGAGAAATTTATTTCTTGATAGAGTCAAAAATCCAACTTATTTATTTTCCAAATACTCTCCTCCGTCTCTCTCCTCATAGCAAGTCTCATAACGAGAAATGACTCAATCTTTTTGCAAAGGATAATGATATTTGAAAGTTAAGGAATAGCTATAACCTCGTTTAGCAAATTATATAATGCTCTATATTAAGTAAGTATTGGAATTCTGGAGAGACCTCTCGCTTCTAGAATGAATCATTTAGTTGTCAGTGTAGAACGGTATTTGGTGAGTTTAAAAGCAGGTAAGATATTTTGTTGTACAAAGACTATATATTTCGTTATTGCAGTTAGAGAGTCAGTCATTTTCATCGGCCTACTGGAATTTCGTAAGTACTTACATGGGGTGTTAAATATATATATTATTAAATTAATATTAATATAGGATCGGATATATAACTCCCATGGGAAGAAACGGGATCTCATTGAGTTATTAGACACGGGTTATAGTCTAACAGGATGTTATTAGTTTGGAGTTGGCTACTGAATTAGGTCTTCATATTTCATTATACTTGTATAAGTTGAATTTCGCAATGTTTGAAGCAAGATAAAAGTAATGGACCGCATCTGTGAGAATATATCCAAATCACAAACGTAATGTGAATAATCCAGTTTCTAGAAACGAAATGGACAGAATTGAAATAGACAGAATGGAGAAGAGCTAAAGAGTTGAATTATCTAACAAAGGAATTGTTGTCGTTGTATTTCTGATAGTTACTAGTTTCTTCTATTCAGTTCCTGGCCTGAATAGTCTTACTCATTGGTAAATATTCATCAATATTATGATTAGATGTATTAAAATATAAATTATAACCAATTTTGAGTAAAACTTATATTAAAACCATTAGATATTAGATTAAAATTATTTGTATGAATAAAAAGTACGAATTAAAATGTAATACAAATTCTATAATATTATCTTTAAAATTAATTATAACAGCGAGTGTTTAACGCTTTGTATTTAATGAAGGATTAATGACAGCACATTAATACTCACATGTTTCTTACGATAAGCGGACAGTGGCTCTGGGATATCTCCAAGCTCTGTGTCAGCACTTAGAAATAAAACAACTCGCATCGTATCGAGTGGAAGCCCTCAATGACCGTCTACCCTTTGAGAGAGAGGAACTGTTTGTCCTACGTCTTATAATTAATATGATGTACCATTAACTCAAAATAAGGCTGATATAAAACTATCCAAAGTTGTCTAATAATAAACTTTCTCAAATAATAAAACTCATAAAAAGTATGTTGCTGAATCGCCTTTACTCACATAGAGAGAAGTTGAATGCTTCTCTGATCTTATGCGTGGGTAATTGAGAATCTTGCTATAAACCTAGCTGTTTCGATTATGAATGTAGTCGCTCACGACTTAGCCCGAGGAACGTAGTGTTATAGAATTATTTGCCTATAAATTATTTTGGTGTTTGCGACTAGCTTTGAACTTCCTTATAGAACCTCGTATATACGTATTAGTAGTATACGCTCACATAATTTCATGTGGATCAATTATCTAGAATATATCAATATGACTTTATTCTCATTATATAATACCTCATATTCAGAATCACAAAAATTTTTGGAGGTCTCTATATAGTCTATCAATTAAACAGTATACCTCTATCTCTCAGCTTATGAAATAGAAATTATGATCTCTGTCATAAGACTGCTCCAAAAAAACGCTAATTCATTATATGCCCTGCTCATCTTTATCGGTGGCGAATTGAATTGATACGCTGTCTCTCTTTAATATCGTACTTAAGCGTTGTTTTTCCGTTCTTTCATTATTTTGGACATTGAAACAATAGGTTCTGGTGGATTTCCATAAGATTTCCTGACTCGTATGCTTTTCTCTTAGGCATGTTTGCCTTCAGGATTTAACGATTTGTTGGTCTCCCTTTCTTTACTCGAGCTCAGGAGGATTTATGTGCAGCACCGAGACGTTTCTCTCCTGATACATGTGAGAATTTATACGTGCGTGATGACAGATCGACAGCTGATGCGAGAGACATATTGGACTTTGTATCTTAGAGATATATCATTAGAGTAATACTCGATGTGCTGCTAATAGGTTATTCATAGACTGTTTCTGTTCTCATGTGACGTGTTCTCCCATCCATAAACTTTAGCTAAATTTAGTTATAATATCATAACTCTTTCCATCATGAGCTTGTCGTGACACATGAATTTGACTGTATCTTTGTTGCGGGTTTATGATACTGTGTAGATTCTATCGGTGACTCGTCTTAATTTTATCTTGCTTATCTTGTTTAGTCTTTCTCTAGGTTTACACGTGTTTTACCAACTCTTTTACAGGTGCTTAGTAGTATATTGCCAACTATTTTTCCAAGCTTATTAAACTTCTAAGCTACATAATTTTTATCTTTTATTTAATAGAGAAGCATTGCTTCCTTATTAACACCTTTAATTAAATACATAAATAAAGTTTATGTATATGAGCAAAATACTGACATTTTATACCCCAATTTTCTTATATATGTGTCTATAAATATATATCATTACAATTATATAATAAATATATTCATATTATACACCTAGTAATATTGATTGTAACTGGAGTTACTTCAACTACTCGGTTTACTACATAAATAAAGTGACAATTCTATACTTAAATAGATTGTGAACAGATATCTCTCTATCCGGCAAGTATAACATAAGTTATTTATGAATCGCGGAGACAGCAATTGTTTCTTGAGCAGAGAGTCTTACCGCAGTATACGTAACATATAGACTCTTGGCACTGATGGCGTTCGGGATTTCGTGCAGAGTGTTCGCAAGTGGTGTGATGTGCGATAAGTACTATTGCGAGTGCAGATGATCGGAAATCGCTCAGGCAACATACACTCGTTCATAAGTTGAGAAGAATAATAATAATTAAAAACACAGAACTCAATAAATATATAATGTGATATTAGATTATTATAACTAGTCTATGCACTGTGATATATAATAAGACTCCTATAAATAAATCCTATATCTACTTATATATAAAATATAATATAAAATGTTTATTTACTTTTTAATATTATTATGTAATTTTTTTAAAAAGAATATTTTTTGAAGTTAAAAAAAATTAAATTATAAATATATAAATTATATATAATATATATATATATTAATATATAATATATATAAAATCATAATTTTATATACCTCGTAATTAATTTTCTTAGTAGGAACGAATATCTTGAAAGTTTTCTTCCTATTCCTAAATATTCACTAAAATTCTTTTACTCCTAAGGATTTAATCAATTGTCTTTAAATTATTATTATTACATAGAATTAAAACGGATTGAAATCTATTATATATATATAAGTGGACAAGTCATGCGAGGCATACAATAAAGTATTATGCACAAATTTCATCTTCATAATATTATCAATTTAATTAATTAATCTAAAATAGTAAATATAATATACACATCAATTAGAGTCCAAATAGGCGCTTTGTGCTCTAGGTTAACCTCTTCGTCGAATAATATACTGTGTCCGTCAGTACACGTCATACGTTTAATGCGCGTCTAACGTAGTCGTGCTAATCTCAGTCATGTTCTTCCTGTTCATTCCTTAGTATTGTGTACTTGTCATATATATACACGCAGAACAGAATGGAGACAATAAAGCTAGTCTCAAACCAACCATAGATTTGTGAATAAAATAGCATCGTAATTACTTTTGACAGTTGTATAATTTTCCCGCTGTTTAAAAATAGGGAAAAATATTTATAATAAATTTTTTTTCTTATCAGATTTTTGTTAATATTATGTTACTTCATAATTTTAGATATGCTCTCCGGATATGTTTTATTCTATAGTAATAACAGAAATAACTTGTTTTCTTCAATATTTCTTATGTAACTAGTGACTACCTTTCAATAGCTCAATGCGTTATTCTACTACGTGTTATTATCCTCAGTATTTTATCATATTTATAGTAATTTTATATATAACATTGATTTTACTTATGATGATTAATTACTTTATATTATTCTATTCGTTCGCTTGCATAGATAAAAAAAGTTAATGATACTGTTACCCGCTTCAATATTGTAAGTTTTTATTAATTCAGGCCTCATAACTTGATATATATATAACTTTTGCTCAAAAAAGATTGCATAATATTTAGAAAGCTCCATATATTTAACGGTGTACTTTCATCCCACTAAGAGCTTCAGGATAATTTTTTATAATAACTATACAGTATTTGTATTTAAACTGGTTAAGTGGTTATTTGGTTATAACACGGTTCATATATTATACGGGTACCACTAGGAAATAGAACTTATTATAATTGGCCGGACTATCCCAAACCTCGTTAGTACGTCCACCAACCGTGTTCGCTCAGGCGTATTTATTTTGCTCACTCGCGTATAGATAAAACTCCATTAACTGAGATACTACGCGGAGGGATTTGTAACCAGTCGTCCTCGTCGATGCTGAGAGGCGGCGATACTTACAACCTTACCTGCGTCCATCAGTTATTATTTTATATATATATATGAGTTATATAATTTATATATTATATATAATAATAATACATGTATATATTTTCATTAAATATATATTTGATAATATATTGTCTGGATTTAATAAAGATAAATATATTAATATCATATTAATTATATTACTATTAATAATAACCAACATATTTGAAGACGAGTTATATAACTGTTAATCGTACATTAACGTTAACTTCCTTAACATTTCTTTCGATAAACGCTTTTATGATTAACGCGTTAATTTTTTGGTTAACGGTTAAGGATTAACGGCGTTAATTTTCTCATAACGGTGCCCACCTTTGTATATATCAAAATATTCTATAATATTTCATAATATACTATTATATATATAAATATTATAAGTATATGAATATATATATACTATATTATTTTATTATAATATATATATTATATTATATATAATATTATATGAATATATTATATCTTATTAATATATTAAATATATATATATATTATATATATATTATACTATTATTAATATTATATATTATATGTCGTTGTACTATATATTTTATTCTTTTTTATATCTTTGCAATTTTAGTGTGGACATGGTACAACGGCGGACCTCACCAACTGATAGCTCCTAAGTTTATGCAGAAGACCACACTATGTGTGCTGTAAATAATCACATAGCACACCGATATGGGAGTGAGGTCTAAAGTCACTGTCGAAGAGTTAATAAATTATGTCTTCAATGTGGCAGGAGACATATGATTATGATTGATTGTGTCGAAAATGAAAATATTAAATGCCCAATTGCAGCTACAAAAAAATAAAACTTATAATACTAGCGAATATTCCTACTGGCTCGATTGTTGAGTGTCATTAAAGAAGTGTACAATAACAATATATATGCGTAACTCGCTCAGTACAGTGAATATCAAACATATCTTGAAGATACTAAAGAAAATATAGTATATGTTACTGCTATAAATTGCTAACATATGGGATATGGGATAATTTCTTTAGGAAAGGATGGTTATTGGACGTAATAAGTATAGAGAAAATAGAACGACATCGATTTAATAGGGATCCAGATATCTTATATGGAACTAAATCAATGAAGATATTAATTGATGAACGTATTTTGCGGGGTGTGTTTGACGTAGCAAAATTTTGCAAATTGGGACGGAGGGTTCGTAGATTAATATACGTTGGATACTGTATGGAGTGATTTAATTTAGTAGGATCTATCGGATGGCCGTGCAATAGAGTAATCACTCTCATTTAGTAATGCAGTCATTTTCGTTGCATATAGTAACGCGATATATATATATTATATTTATCTGTGGAGGAAATTATATAATAATAGTCTACTTTCGGCTATTTAATGATTTTATCTGAGAGTTTCCTTCACTTCGCCGAGTTACATCATCGGTTATTTCACATAGCACTCTTTTGCACAGTTAACTTAGTATCAAAAAGCCCTCCGTACGAGAGAAGTTCAATACTATAAGATTAGTGTTAATCATGAATTTAGATAGTGGAGGCGTAGGCCTTGTATCTGTAAAATGGCATATCCGGTAGATGGATAACCTTTGGAATACATACTCCGAGTTGAATAGTGTATGATAGTCGGCCATTTTTTTAGACTCTATCTTAGTCAGCTTATTATCATTGCCCTCAAGTTACCCTACTTATTATGAGAGGGAGTCCAACATAAAAATAATTTGTTTCTTACGCGGTGGAGATAAGGTCGAGAGAATAATAATTGTAGTGTACAGCTTGATTCTCATTGCGTTTTTTAGTAATAGTGGGTTTTAATGACGCTAGTTAGTTGTATATCTACGCTTAAAGCGAATCTGATAATAAACGACATATGAGTGATCTTGGTAAGTGAATATATATTAAGAATTCTATGACTGAAGGGCTGTAATCATTTATAGCCGAGTATAACATCTGCCTCTGTAAATAATTAGATATATTGCTATAAAGGGGCGTTATAAAGGGTATATGTGGAGTAGTGCGGATCGGAAGACGACACGCTCAGCATGAACAGCGCTCCAACTTCACTTGGTCCTACCTTTCTATTTTAGACTTTCGCGTTCAGTTATAATAACACTGCGAAGTATAAATTCATCTTTGTGTGAACTGCGGCGTGAGACAGATTAAATTAATGCTTTTATACAGGGGTTCAGAGAAATGGCTAGATTGGTAGAGAGTTGTCAGGACCAAGCTCAAAATGATGTAGATGAGAGTGGATAAAATTTGCCATAATCTGTCGCCCTAGTACCCTTCTGTCAAAACGAGACTTAAGCGAGCGACCTTGAACATACGCGTGAATGATTTGAGGAAATGATATTGAGAATCTCATGCGGAACTTTGAACCGTCTTTGCACATGAGAGAATTTAGTGTATAAATGAGGACTCGTGAAGTACATTAGATTCTGAGGGATGACCTCTGACAGACACTCCTCCACCACTATAGATTAGAACTTGAAGTGAGAGGTATGAGGCAGAATTCCGAGCGTTAGAATAATGTGGGTCTCTGTAGTAGAAACGGAAAGTGATAGAAGGCGTGTCGTACAAACAGTAAGTATTCTTCTATTCGAACGAATGCAGGTCATTAAGTGGGCATCATTACAGTTTGAAGATACAGTGTCAACTTCGAGGGTGGCACTCTCAGAAGAAGCGTCCGTTATAAGTAGTTCCTCTCCATGTGATCGATCACGTGATACAGCTTTTCGTTTTTTGTTGTGATTAGAGTGGTGAATATACTCACCCAAGAAAATAACGCAAAGATCAGTAACCGCATCAACCATGTTGGTGAGAGAAAGGCGACTGACCATTATATGCACAGTCCCATATGTAAATCAGTTCAATCCGATTACGGTATAATTAGGGCTACGTAAAGACTTATAAAAAGGGATAATTATTTCGATCAGTCAGTACTACCCAAAATTTTGTAGGCGATATTTTAGATTGAATTACGTAACAGGTCAAGGGTGCTATGGCAAGTAAAGCTATTATGAGGTTTATAATATGTTAATACTAATTTTAGTGATGGCGTCAAAAGAGTACTTGCTATATAAACGAGATTAAAAGCGCCTTGTATAGAATATATATATCGTACGAAAATGGGCGAACTTATTATTAAGTAACGTTTTTACATTAGAGTTTTCTGGCTGAAGATATTTTAGTGGCAATGAGTTCTTCGATTTTACACTGTCTTTTATTTTTTCATTAAAAAGCTTATTACTGCTGTAAGGTGTTTTAGGTGTCAGTAGTAGAGATTTATAGAATAATTGAAGCCATGAGGTAGAGCTAGCACTGATGAATTATTTTCAATAGCTAGTTGAAGTTGCGTATTTTGAAAAAGCAGTATCCTATAGGGACCGGGCGGACAGAACCAATTTTTTTTACCTTAAACTATATTTCAGAGAAACTTGACATGGTACGCTATGTGGATTATAAATAAGATATGTATTAGGTAAACATTAATATCATTTAATCCTCAAGAGCATTAATAGTATAGTATACACTTTAAATCTACTACTCACTTGCAGTGATTAACGCCTTAATACCTCAAGTACATGTAAAGATGGTTATATATATATTATATAATACTATTACGCTGATACAGAAATAGAAAATGATGACACCTGTAACCTGTTAATATATATATATATTATATATATATATATATATATATACTACTA
>JABUQX010047704.1:0-17659 GCA_015478945.1 Trachelipus rathkii | reverse complement strand
TTTATCGCTATGATAATATAGATTTAAACATCTTTATGGTTATTTCCCTTTATTTTGTATTTCGGCCAAAAAATTTTCATGCTCGTTTTCTCCGGCGGGGCACTCGATGTTCGGGGGCAAAGCCACGGAGGCTATGCCTTGAAAAAGAAAACTGAGCCCCCGAAGAACGTCATTTATGCAACGCATCACTCTCTTCAATCATCTAGTTTCAGCTAATGAAGGTGGTTCAACGCGATAACCCTTCTATATATATATGATATATCTTATTAGTTATATATAATTATTATTAATTTATAGTTATATTTATAATTATATTATATTTATCTATATATATTATATATTATATTTTATTATTATATATATATATATTAATTTATATATTATATTAGTATTATAGTAATTATATATATATTTGTATATTGCTATTTTCTGAAAAAAAGCGTACTGTCATATGTTCCAAAAAAATTTCAAGTTTCATGGTTTTTGAATATTAAGTTTTTAAGAAATATAATTGTTTAGTGTGTAGTTATGTAATTCCAAAGCTTGCCCACCTAAAATTTCTTAAAACTACGGGGGATCGACAGTACTCTTTATCTACTTTTAAGATCCTTTCCCTTTTGAAGGGGACATTTGAGTTGCCATAATTAATTTTGACTCTGTTTCTTCTCTGCAACACCAGTAAATTCTGAGTGTTTAAAGAAACATTCCTCATATGCCTGCTTTGATGAAGTATTCTGGTTAGGAAAAAAACCCGAGATATTTAGATGGTGGGAATAAACGGTGAACGTTACTAGAGTAGACCATTTGTGCATTAATATTCTAATCAAGACTCTAAAACAAAGTTGAAAATTCTTTACTAATATCATATGTTCATGACATTGAACTACACCTTTTACTCCTTACATTCCTCTTGTCCTCCTTTATTTTTTTTTATTAATGCTTCAAGTTTTCATTTCCTTTTAACTTTAAAATAGAAAGGTTTTTACCCACTTATCCGGTTCTGCTACAAGAATGTAGCCGGGATTCGATATGTAAATTTTCACATTACTGTTAAGTGATATATGTGAATAATGGTTAATTAAATCCGATAAAGCGATTAAGCCCCAGTTTAAAGCAGTTGGCAGTAAAGCAGTACACCTCCTTAGTATCCTTTGTTGCTTAGGATTTGGCTATTGATTTACTGTTTTTACTGCTTTAAGATCTGTATAGTATAAACTGTTTTTAAAACATTGTACAATTTTAGTAATAAATGGAGTAAATAAAGGCTATGGGTTTTCTTCATAGTTCTTCATTAAAAATAAATAGAATTAAAAAAAAGATTATAAAAGAAAATAAGTTATTATTTTGCGTTTAAGTGCCGTTAAGCCAAGTAAATCAGTAAGCAGTCAAACTATCTCAAATACGATTTTCTCTTCTCAACCAAAGGTTAGTTAGTTGGTAATGTTTTTGTAAGTGATGTTTTTATAATTTCGTTAAAATTTTGTAATAAATGTTTAACAACATATAAATACCATTAAAAACTATTGGACGCTGACCGCGCTTTTTGACTTTTCTGACCGCGACTTTTTTGAGCTCGATTTTTACCTGACCTTGACTTTTTTGGCCCGAATTTTTTTGTATTATAACAGGTTTTTTTGGAACGGTTTTTTTAACGTATTTTTGAGAACCCGGATTTTGGAGAACCCGGATTTTTGGAGAACTCATTTTTTTGAACCTATTTTTTGAGACCCTATTTTTTGAGCTAATTTTTTGGCACCTAATTTTTCGCCAAAACCCTAAATTTTTGGCACTTCGTCGGGTGTGTAGGGTTGTCGCAAACGGTTGCGTCCCAACCGTTGTAGTATTGCCCCTATTTTACGCCCCCTTTTTTGACATGGTCATTTTGCCCACGGTAATTTTTTGTCTTCATTTAGGGGCTTGCCCCTATTTTTTGATGTTTACCTTTTTTTGTCCTTCATTTGCTCAAAGTTGACGATACCATGGGTCATTTTTGACCACGTTAATTTTTGTCCTTATGGGGTCAATTTTGCACCGGTAATTTATTGTCCTTCTTGGGGTTAGCCTTTTTGATGTTTTAACTTGTTGACCCATGATATTTAGCCTTGACTTGCATTTACCTGGGGTCAATTTGGCCACGCAAGTTGTGGCCCATCGTGCCCCACTGTCATTTTCGTTTCCCTAAACTTGAACGCATGTATGGATCTATCTAGGGTTGGGATTACAACCCACACAACACCAACAAACACAACACACAACACACACACCACACACCATTACATTGTACAACACAACACACCCTTATACACAATTCTATGACATTTACACCCATTCCTATGACACTTACATTTCCCTATAGATCTTATTTTTCATTATCAGAACACGAGCAACCTTTGGTCTTCCATGGGTCATTTTGACCCACGGTAATTTTTGGTCTTCCTTTAGGGACTTAGCCCTTTTTGATGTCTTAACCTTGTTTGAAAATGATATTTCAGTGTCCTTCCTGGGTCAATTTTGACCCACGCTTACTTTGATGCTTTTTGTCCTTGAGTCACCGTAGAAGTAGCCTAGGGATGTTCTATACTAGTGTTATTGATGAGTTTAGTAATGTATTGGGGAGTGCAGGTGAGTTGCCAGGTGAGTTCAAGTGAGTGCAATGAAGTGCCAATGAGTGCCAGTGAGTGCCCATGGTGCAGTGAGTGCAATCGTGCGTGCCCCGTGCACATAGTGGCACTGGTCCATTTTTTCATCCTTTTCTACCTCCTTGATCTTAAATAGCCCCTTAATATGGGTGTCTACCTAGTTTAAGGTATCGAGATCGATTTGGTGTATTTCAATTGCGAGAATGCTTCTACTATGAGTTAGTTTTTTTATAACACTTATAAGACCACTTCATCGCATTAGAATTACATAGCCATATACCTTCACTCACCCACGCAAGGTACACTTCACTTCATCACACATCGAAGCTAATTTGGGTCTATCTTTGATGAATCATCTCTGATGCATTTTTTTGTTGGCAACTATATTGATGATTCATCTTTGTTGATCATCTTTTGTTACTCTAGTATAAGCTGCACCAGCGCAGAAGTCCTCCCCAGGATGGAGGCCCCGCAACCTCAGTGGCCGCCGCGTGCCGGATGACAAATTATATACTATTTAAGGTATTCATTTTTATTTCTACTTAAACATTTCAAAGGATTTCTTTTCCAATATACTATAGTCATTCATTTTTATTTATATTAAAACATTTTTATTTAAACATTTTCGCAAACCTAAATCTGTATTACAGACCTATTATTTACACATACATTTCCGTTCCATTGCGTTGACTTATGCCATCTACTCGACAATTTGGATCTATAGTTTTTAAATTGTTATGTAAGAGAAAAAACCCGGTTGTCTTAATAACAGTTATTTTACTAAACTGTAACGGAAATTTTTATTAAACATACTTACATACCTTAAAGGTAATCCAGTAATTCAATAGGGTGTTACTAACACAAGAGGGATTTAGTATGCTTTTTTCTTTTGCTTTATGCCTTAAACATGCTTACCTTTCTTTGGCTGTTTCTTGTTATTAATATATGTGTTTATGCTTTACGTATATATTATTAAATTACATTACCTTAAAACAAAGAGGAATGAAATATAAGAGTGTTACCTACCAGAGGGGATTAGTATGTTTTGTTTTATGCCACATTAATTTACTCGTTTTACTGCTTTAATTTGTATATTTATCTTTAACTCATTGTTTTACTGCTTTAACTATTTTTATTACGTTAATACTTAAAGACAGTAGTCAGTAATCATAGAGGGTGTTATTAACACAAGGGGATTAGTATGCTTTTTGTTTTACTGCTTTATGCTTTAACTTTCTGACTTGTTTACTCATGTTTTTATGCTTTAACCGTATGTTTTACTGCTTTTACTCTTGATGTTTTTATATGAGAATTAACTCTCGTGTTGTAACTATATATATATGGTTATAATCTGCTGGAATGTGATTAGATAGATTACATATGTTCGATTTGCAGCTCTATAGCTCTCTATTGTATATATAATCTCTCTCATGTTTAGATCGCAGTTCTGTCTGATGGTAGTGATCGTCTAACATACCATTAGATTATTTGATTAATTCTATTATTGAAGAGGATGGCTTTCTATTTAAGATAGCTCTTTTACGGTCGCTTATGTCTATATATTTTCGAATCTTTTTGATTATTGTGTATTAAGGCTCATTAATTGAGGGCTATTTTAGCCTCGATGATCAGTATTTCTCTTATACGGATGTTTGCTCGTATTAAGTGTTCTCTTGACTTTATGCTTTCTTACTACTCTGCTTTACTGCTTTAATTCAATGTTTTACTGCTTTAACTCTTATTTATTAACATTATGTTTTTATTTTGTTTTAATATTTTTATTTATTTTATTATTATTTTTATTTATTGTTTTATTTTCTTTTATTTTTATTATTCTATTTTATTATTATTCAGCCATTAGTGTTATTTACTTCAGGCCTTTGTTATTTTCGTTCTCTAGGCTACTACGATAAGCTCTTATTGCCCAAACCCAACACACACCACCAACACACCCACAACACACAATTAACTAATAATCATCACTATGACATTATATTAAACTTATCATATGGGCAACACTAACTTACCATTTACCCATAGACACTTACAGCTTTACACATTATACATTGCGGTCAACACCACACCACAATACACAAACACCTCTACATTTTACTTCAACTCTATGCTATTGTCCTACAAATTTCAACCTATGAACTTAATTTATCCTTAGACTACTTTTATACATTTAATTTCACTCAACCAGATTTACTTCAGTCACATGATTTATTACCTCACACCGATTTAATACCACAGACTTTCTTCACTCGCACAGACTTTATAACATAAACAACCACACACACCACAAGACTCATTACCATTTAACGATATTATTTATTTAACTTTTTTTATGTTTTAATTTCACGTACATTTATATTACTTCATCAATTATCCACTCGATTATTGTGACGTTTTTAAACCTTTATTAATATCATATTATCTTTTGACCAAGATGAAGAGTGTTATTTCTTACTTTAATGTTAGTACTTTTTGTTTATTTTTACCATTAATTTAATTTTTAAAGTTTTACTAAAATTTATGACATTTTAAATTAAGAGGGTCTTAACTATCAATTTTAGTACTTAAGCACATAATCAGTAATCAGTAAGGTCAGGGGGGGGGGGGCCCTTTTTTGGGGGGACCCCACCCCCTTTTAACCCCCAGGGGGAGTATGCACGTTGTTCTCAATCAGGAGTTTCTTTGATATCTTTTTCTAGTCATGTTGTAAACAAGGATTTCAAACACCCCATCTGTAACATACATGTTTTATAAATCCCTTGAGTTCTTATTTAAAATAAATTATTATTACAATTTATTTTTATTCGCTCTCATTTTCATATAAATATTTCAAAGTTTTTTAATAATTCGGATTTTCTTTATTCTTATTATCTAATGTACATTTACCAATTCATCCGGAAACACAAACGAACTCCTACGGACCCGAACTGAACTCTTCTCTGTAAATGTGTTGAAATAATACTTTAGGTCTGATTTAGATAATTCATTTTCTGTAAGCCGGGGCGATTTAGGCCTTTCCGGTTCAAATATATTCAAAATGACTTTTTCTGTAAAATGTTTGTGCAATAATTTCGATTAGGCCTAAATTTGGCCTAAATTTGTGTAGCTTTTTGTATCATTGCTGTGAAAGATTATCAGGTCAAAAGGTAATTCCGTATAGACAGATCTGTTATTATTTTTTTTTATAATATATTCAACTGAACTGCTGGATCCCGTAGATTCTTTCAGCAGGTTACAAAGGAAATGTTCCTTACTTGTTGATTCGGTGAGTATCCTTAGCTTATATGACTGTATTGTGTTGGATTGAGATTTTTCTATGCTCTTTTGAATGAACTTTGTTTTTACTTGTATTTGCGCAGGTGTGTGTTTGTATTTATTTTTAGACAAAAAATCATTTTAAGTCATAGTCTTTTAGTTTAGCAGGGTGACCATGTTATTGATTTGTATTAAAAGTGTTTTATTTTTACTTAGTTGTTTATTTTTATAATGACTTTAGCCATGAGGAATAATTTTATTTCACCCTAGAATAGATATATTTATTCACTAGTTATAAGCTACACCAGGGGTAAGATGAGCCACACGAAAGTAGGGTTCTCAAAATTAGTGGTTTACTCAAAAATTTGGTGTTCTAAAAAACATCGGGGTTATCAAAAACGGCGTTATAAGAAACAGGTTTAAAAAATCGGGGTTACTCCCAAAAAGGGTCAAGGCCCAAAAAAGGTTAAAGGAAAAAAAACGGTTAGCTACTAGTAAACCTTTATCGGCGGCCCCAAAAACAAAACTAGCAACAAGTGTTTCACAAGGTAGAGGTACCATTTTGGTAAATATGTATGATATATACTGAACTCACCTGTGTTTTTATTCTTTCTTACAATTTTTAAAAGCTACTACAAGAAGGCCTCTCACAGCCAAAACTACAACATCCTACAATAACTAAGTAAAACTAGACCAAGCAGTGCACCAAGTACTAACAGGTCTATAACGTCATCTACCAAATCGTCCACTTCAACTTTGAAACCGAAAACCATTATTAGTACTAGTTCACCTTCCAACAAAGAATCCAATTAAATACAGCTTTAAGTAAAATGTTTATTAAAAGAAATACTGATGTTTTTTTTCCATATTTTTTAGAAACTTTAATCAAAAAGTATTAAAAAAAATAAAAATTATTAAAGAATAATAATGTTTAATATTGACCGTTTACGTGAAGGTAAAGAAGTAGAAAGTAAAGAAGTAAAGAGTAAAAAAAGTCCTTACTAATCATACTGTTGCTAGGAAATTGAGATTTATTTATCGTTTTATGCTTGTATTTATGGTAAAGTATATGTTTTTATAAAATAAAACAATGTTTAAGTTTGAAATAACTGGTGTCTCATAGTCCATTTAAAAGAAATTCATTGAAGTTAGTTTAAATTGATATCACAAATATGAAATATTCTGAGTTAGCGCAAGGGTTAATATTGCGACTGAGCGGAATGCGGAGATTAGCCGGAAATTGCCGCCGGGGAGAACGAACAGGGGTTTAGAAGGGCGGAGGTCCAATGATGAGGGATCCAAGGGAACGTTGAGCCTTAAACCTGCAAAATGATGTATATTTGATATGCAAGACACTGTTAGAAGTGCTAAAAAAAGGCTAACTCATAGTAGGAAGATACTAGCACTGTATAGTATAACCCCAATAGATTACTATACCTTATAACTAATTGGTAGACACCATATTAGGGCCTATCTAGGCGAGGGGAGGATAGAAAAGGATTGAAAAAAGTGGAATAAGTTGGCACTGGGGTTGGCATCTAGTAACGTACTTGGATTCCGTCACAAGTTCGAACATAATGGAAATAATTAGGAAATATGATATTGTTCTTGATTGTACAGATAATGTTGCTACTCGATATCTGCTTAATGACTCAATGACGCTTGCTTTTTCTTAAGGATACCCAATTGGTGAGCAGCATTAAGGTTTGAAGGCCAACTCTGCAATTTATATTTAGATGATGCCCTTGTTATCGTGTGTTTATATCCCGTTCCCCCAGCCCCAGAAACGTTACAAATTGAATTTCCTCTGAAGGTGGCGTTTTAGGGGTGCGCGTTCCTGGTATCATTGGTACTATGCAGCTTTATAAAGTTTGCGGGAACAGAACCTGCTCGGGTCAATTAATTTTTAGATGCGATCAACTCAAGGTAAATTCGAATATAAAAGTTCGAAACCGGTCAAAACTGTGATCTCTGGCGGCCTGAATCCAAATATCGTAAAATCCTCGTTGATTACGTGAGGCATTTAGTGAGTTAGATCGATAAAAGATCAAAAACATAAGTATTTTAGAAGGAAATCATAGAATAACATGTCGTCAGTTATCTGATATGATTAAAATGAATGATCATTTTTTATTAGTAGATGTTAGGACTCCTGTAATTAGAAATCTGTCGATTAGGAGACCACCTGCAATGTTCTGCGAGAGAGATAGAATCGAATTTAGTAAAGAAAAAGTTGATACGTTGGTTTATGAAACCTGTGTTTGATACTATTATTTGTATTGTAGGGAGAGGAAAATGACTCCCAAAGAGCTATAGAATATTTCCCCAATCAAAGAGTTTGGTAGATGTTATTGAGGTTTGACGTCTTGGGCAACTCAGATAGATAAAGATTTTCCAAGGAAAAGTTAAATTTAAAATTTTTATTCTTCCTTATTTTTAATTGCTTCTTCTGTGATCAAAATAAAGGTCTTTTTAGAATAACCATATTTTTTTAAATAAATGCTTTCTGTTTGCTTGCCTTATGTATATAGATATAGGCAGAAAGATATATAGTATATATATATATATATATATGCAGCAGCAGCAGCAGTAGCAGTTGTTATATATATATTATATATATATATATATATATATATATATATATATATATATATATATATATATATATATATATATATATATTATAAATATATTCTTATTCTATATATATATAACTACTGCAGTAATGAACCCCCCAAATTCATGGGATAGAGGTTCAGTGGCAACTATAGGAGTATATACCTTATATATATATATATATATATATGGGTATGTGAAGATATATATATATAGATAGATGTTATATATATATGTTATATATATATATATATATGTGTACATATATAAGGTATATATGTTATAAAGATACATATTTATATGTATAGAGTATATATATATGTATATATATATGTTATTATATATATATATATATATATATATATATATATATATACTTTAAGGTTATAAAAACTCTTACCTCACCTAGATAAGGTTAATTAGATTTGAATAGATTCAAAAAGTACAAAGGTAAAATGGTAGAAGAATAGTCGCAGAGTACTTTCAAGACTGGCTAGTCAAGTTGGTGACAGAAATGGAAAAAAATATTTGAGGGTACTTATGGTTATGGGTATTGTTTTAGGTAAGGTCGAGATTTTTTTTTATTGCAATTTCATATTGATTGGTCGTATGCAAAGCTATGTATTGTGGAACCCACAAGTTTATTACTGCAAGACTCAAATATATATATATATATATATATATATAAAGAGGTAAAGAGTTATTATGATATATATGTGGCAGTGTTAAGTTATTAAGGTTATTATTATTATATATATATATGTATATATATATATATATATATATATATATATATATATATATATATATATTATTAATATACATAAATATATATATTTATATTAATACATATATATATATAGGTATATATATATATATATATATATATATATATATATATATATATATATATATATATAAGGGATACATATATATATATATATATATATATATATATATATATATATATATATATATATATATATATATATATATATATATATATATATATTTATTTATTTATTAGGAGTGCACCGATTAATCGATAAGTAATCGGTCATTCCTCCAATTAATCGGTATCGGCCATTGTTCTTATTAATTGGTTTTGATAATCGGCCATTTTGCATTTTAATATTTTTGTTAGAATAAGGCTAGTAATAAAAGTAGATTTTTGTTATATATTTATTATTTATTACATGACAAAATGAATATTAAAAAAAATAATTTAACTCAAATTATTCCTTTTACCTAAATTAAAAAATTATTTTTATTTTATTATTTTAAAAAGTCATTCCTTTTTTACCCTATTAAAAACTCTTTTATTAAAATTTAAACTTTAAACATATAAAGAAATTAAAAAATTAATATTCCAACTTTAAAACCCTTAAATTGTAATGCAAAAACATGAGAATTTCACCATTTTCAGGGCATAGCCTATTTCTTGCCGGCTCATATATGTTACCTCCAGTGCTGAAAATTCTTTCACTTTCAATGGAAGATGCTGGGGCACTTAGATATTTCATAGCTATTTTGCTCAAATTAGGAAAAAGTTCTTTTGAACTTCTCTACCACAAAAATGGGTCACTATGTCTTCATATAAGGGGTAAATGTAAATATTTTTCTAATTACGAAACGTTTTTTGATTTTTTTTTCTTTCATTTTGAAAACATGTTCTTTATTCTTTCTTTTACCAGAAGCTAATTTATTAAATAGATTGGAAAAACTTAAAGATTTTCCTCCATCTAGATCATCTCCAGAAGTAGAAGCTTCAGAATTTAATTCTTCTTGAGATTTTGAATTATCAACATCTTCTAAGCTATCAATTGTCCATCTTTTTATTTCCTCTACCATATCTTCTTTTTGAAATTTTTTTTGAATCTTTGAGACTTTTTTTCTATATATGCTGAAAATCTTTTCTTTATTGAATCTTCTAGTCCTTCTATTGTGGTATTAATGCCACTAAAGGAACTACCGCTCTTTGCTTTTAATTAAGAATAAATTCCGTCTCTATTGTGGGAATTATTGAAGATGTGATTTCTCGTTTGCTGGCTTCCATAGTAATTTCTTCGAATGGTTTTAAAAGTAGAACAATTTTTTTTCAACGAGAGACCAGATATGGGCTCAAAGTAGGAATTTTATTATCTATAGCATATGTGACGAGGGCTTTTTGCTGTTCCAAGTTTCTTTGCAACATGTAGTATGTAGAATTCCAGCTAGTTAGAACGTCTTGAATTAATTTTTTCTACTATCCTAACTTGTCTTTCAAATCTTACAAATTGCTTACAGCTACAGTAGAATGATTAAAATGTGTGACAATATTTCTATTAACTGTGATTATAGTTTTCACAGCTTGTTAAGAATATATGCATTCGTTTAGTGTCAGCTGCAGTGTATGTATAAAGCATGATAATGCCTCCAAGTTGCAATTAATGATTCCAGCTACCACATTTGCTCCAGAATCTCTTTTCTAAGAATATCTTATCATATGTCAACTATACTGTTCAAAAACATTGTTTATCTGTTTACTGATTCGTGTAGCTGTGTGAGAACTTACAAAGGGACCAACAATTAGCAAAACTGCTCTTTCTTGCTGAAAATCATTCTTCAACCAGTGGGCAGTTAAACTTAGAAATGGAGAATTGTTTGTAATTGCTTTCCAAATATCGGCGGTTAATTTTTGAGTAAACTATTTGAAATATATCGGGGATGATATTTTCAGAAAAATATTTTCTGCTGGGGCTATGATAATTAGGAACAATTTTTTTTTTAGTAATCTTTGAAATACTAAATCAGACACAACAGAATATGGCTGTATATCTCCGCACATTCATTTCACCAATCAAATAATGAACTACTACGGATCGTTGATCATTTATATCCCACAATTCTTCTCTATTAATTAAGTTAAATTTAACTTAATTAGCTATTTAAGTAGCTTGTCTTTGAATAAGAATTTCCGTATGATCTTCCGTTGTTTCGGTTTCGGAACTTATTTTTTTCATTTTTTCCAGTTTCTTTTAAAAAATTTCCATGACATCTTTTGAGATGATTTATATCATGTTTGTGGTGGTAAAAGTTTTAGCATTTTTTCCACCTCACGATATAGAAGCCTGTCATAAGTTGAACTTTAAAAACTTCTCGTTTTTATCTTAAAAATTTTCCAATCAATACTGGAAGCCATGAGAGGTTTGGATTTGGCTAATAATTAAAATGTTTTTCAAAATAATAATTTATTATTATTTTAATATATTTTATATATATATATATATATATATATATATATATATATATAAGTTATATATTTATTATATATATATATATATATATATATATATATATATAATATATATCAATATAGTATAGTAATAAATAATTTACCTTCTCCGGGATTGAACCACCGCCATGTTGCGACTGAGGACAATATACCCGGTGCGTTACGACTGAGCTATCCTCCAAGCCATAAAACTTGGATTCAAGAACAGTTATAAAGCAACCGAGCTCCCTTCAAGGCGACATCATCATGGCGGTGGTTCAATCCCGGAGAAGGCAGTTAATTCTTTACCTTCCTATTATATGTTCTTTCTTTAACATCTTATATAATTGCGATTATTATGCAATATTTAACATCTACAATATAAAGAACGAGGGATAGGACAGGCTGGACACCTGGTGATGTCGCCTTGAAGGGAGCTCGGTTGCTTTATAATTGTTCTTGAATCCAACTTTTATTGGGTTGGAGGATGGCTCGATCGTAACGCACCGGGTATATTGTCCTCAGTCGCAACATGGCGGTGGTTCAATCCCGGAGAAAGTTATATTTTTACGGAAATTAAATTAAAATTTATCATGTTCCAATATGATTTTTTTCTTTTTATTAAATTTATTATTAAATAAGATTATATTATATTATTATATATATATATATATATATATATATATATATATATATATATATATATATATATATATTATTATATATATATATTGTTATATATAAAGAAGAGAGTATACATATATATATATTATATATATATATATGTATATATATATATAGTAAAGATGCAAAGATAAGTCATTTTTTCTTCGGGCAATCCTATGGATGCGTGGATATATTTATATGTATATATATATATATGCTATATTATTATATATATGGTATATATATATATATATATATATATATATATATATATATATATAAAGAGAAAGAAGAGTTATATATATATATATATATATATAGTATATATATATATATATATATTTATATATATATATATATATTTAAATGATTTCTAAAGCTTCTCCTTATCGGTATCTGTCCTCTCCGATTTTGGCCAGCCGTTATATATATAAGCAGCTTTGCAGATAAATGGCTCGCTGATTCATCCTAAAATTTAATAGTAGTGCCCTCCTGGTTCTGCCCGCCTGCGCTTCTACCCTGGCAATTTGAGCGAACCCTTCATTACTCTTATTCCTTTGAAAGGATCCCTGGCCCTGGCCTCACCAACTTTTTTCTTTCCTGGAATCTCTTTACTCAGAAATTTGTCCAGGAACAAACTAATCTCATCACCCTTTTCTCAATTGTATGGGGTAGAAATATAGCTGTTTTTTATAGATTCAAAACTCATCTCCTTCTAACTAATCATGAGAAAGTAATCCAAGACACTATTAAGATTTGGGATTTTATCCATTATCTCCTCACTAATTCAATATCACAAGAGTTGTTAGTGTCTCTGAGGCAACTTGAAAATCTTCCACAGCAACAAGTTGTTTCTTATTGAATGTTGTAAGGAGTTACACGGATATGTTTCAAAAGAATAGAATAGCTTTTAATCTCATTACCTATTAACTAATCAGTGAATTTAATCTGTTTCAAGCCTGCTCAGAAACTATTAGCATTTCAATTTCATTATACTTCTGCTGAAATAACACATAAACATCTGATCTTAGAACCTCTAATGTATTATTTCCTTCCATAGTAACTCCTGCACTGTCAGATCTGCAGTTCAATATCATCCTCTTATGACTATACTTATATTTGTCTCATTTAAACCATAGTAAAGATCATTCTCTTGAAATAATTTCTGTTATTTCCAACTTTTGGGGGGTTCAATACTTTAAACGCTTTATCAGTTCATTTTCTGACCTATCGATTAACCCATTCTGACTGAATCCTCCTGAACTATAGTTGAGCAGTCCATGTGTGCCTCTAATTTTCTCACCAAGGCGACAGGCAGAGAGTACATATATGGGCAGTGTTATTATAGCAGCAGGGTTATGCTACAGGTATGATGCTATATACAGAGCATATACATGTTGGTATGGCAAGGCGGCAGGCATATGAGAGCAGGCAAGGGCGGCGAGTATATATATTATGGAGAGGCTATATATATGGTATATATATGAGAAAGAGGAGTATGTAGTATATATGGCGATATGAGTATATGGGTAGATATGATAGCGGGCGCGTATATATATATGCTGGGTCTCTTCACTGTTACATGGTATTTGTGTGTGAAAGTCTTTGTGTCTAGTATTTTGTATATATATGTATATATATATATATATTATATAAATATATAATATTATATTATATTATAAGTATATATATATATATATTATTATGCCATATATATATATATATATATATATGTATATATATGGTATAATATATATAAGAGTATATAAATGGGTGAGAGGCCTGAATTACATTGAGCCAACCGTAATATCAATTATTTTTGAATGATGTTTGGTATGTTCCTGATATTACGAAAAATTTATTACTATGAACATATCTGTAGCTACATAATAACTGTGGCCTCCCACCCTTTGATACACCTACTAAACTTTTGCCAGCCCTTTATTGTCTAATTTTTATTTAGAGAGTAGGTATAAGAAGTATATTATATATATATATATAAGAAAGAAAGATATATATATATATATATATGTTTGTAGTATAGAGAGGTATCTTAATATATATATATATATATATATATATATATATATTATATAAGAGTGTATAGTAGATATATAGGGAAAGTGTGTATATATATGTTATATATATATATATATATATATATAAGTATATTATGAGCATATATATGATGCTAGTCTTAATGAAACATGTTCAAAAAGTAAATATGTTAATAAATGATATATGTTATTTTTTGTAAGAATTATTTCCATAAAATGATTTTACAGATTAAGTACATCCGCTAGAATGGATACTAATAGCATATATCAAATTAAAAATCAAAGGTTTTGCAGACTCATCTGAACAATACCAGTCATGAAAACTAGCAAGTGGAAAATGTCAATTACTCACATCAAACATACTTTTTGAACAAAATTGTCATCGTAAAAGCATCTTGGTCTAAGATAAACCATTAGAGTTGAAGAATGGAATATCTTAGGTTTGAAAACCACCGTAAAGATAGCAGAAATGAGCTAAATGTTTGACAGATTATTTCTAATAAACAAAAACCGGGCTTGTTAGATATGAGCCTGTCTGAAACTTAGTTTCACTGTGAAAAAACAGGGTGCAAGAGCCCTTATGCAAAAGTCAAAAAGCTACCTATAATATTCCAATTGATTTTAAGTAACAACCACCTAGAGGTGTTTAAAAAATGAAATAGCCGTTTGTGGGTATTCGTTATTTGGATGATCATATATTTGAGTTCTTCTCAATACAGAATGTGGCCCTGGGTAAGACCCCTCCATATCTTGATGGGTGCTAGGGAAGGAAAACAGTTGAAAAACAATGAAACCATTTTTGTTATTTTTAATCTACTTTTTTTTCTAAAGCATATAGCTTGTTAAAGGAACCTGATAGCAGAATCTTTCAAATTAGAATACTTCTTAATCTAATAATAAATGAAATGATTATCTTGAAATAACTATTCTGAACCTTGAACTTTCAGCTTAACACGCAATGAAACAGTTTGGAGCTGACAGTTTGCTGATGCTACCTTGCTTAGACAAACTACAAAAACTGGCATACTTTAAAAATTTTGAATAGCTATGAATGAATCAAGTGATAGCAATTGTTATAAAAGATATGGAAAAATCTCCTAAAGCTGTTTTAACATTTAATTAATTAAAGTCCACAAGCCTTTGTCACAACAAATTTTCTCAATTTCTACCAAAGAGACAACCATATTAACTCGGGTCTGGCTTTGACTGGCCGCCCCAGACAAGCCTGAAGGGTAAAATGGCTACTGCAGCCTCAGATCTTCTAAACCATTGATTTTGGCCCTTTTTCGAGATTTCAAGATAGCTAATACCAGATAACAAAAAAACACAAGTGATTTAAAAAGAGTAACTTCTGGCTACTATTCCGCCAAATTATTATGGAAATGTTATATGTGCGTAACAGAATTTGGAATATTCATTTGATGTTTTGGAAATACTAAAGTGTTAACAGGTTGAATGTTTTGTAATGACAATGTCACTTACGTGGAACAAATTTAGATAAAAATCTAAATGTTTGTTTCAATGGCGGTCTTCTTGCACCCAGTCTCTTATTTGAGTAAAGATGTCCAGATAATTTTGACAAGTAATTCATATCGAATAATTGATCCCCTCGTGTGTTTGGCCCTTTACGTTGTGTCCTTGAAGACAGCGCCAGAGTCCAAAGGTCACTAATTATGTTCCAAAACGGCAGGTCTGTGGTAAACCTGATACTAGGTCAAGCGTCCAAATTTAATCACGAAAGAGCGACGCGGTTCACCTCCCTTTGATACAAATGACGAAGTTCCTCCATAAGAAAGGGGTGACAGCGGTAAACGTATTCACTTCTGGGGTTATAAAAAAAAAGTGCATATTCTATAAGTCGTCTATTATTCATTACCGAAAAACTGGATAGAAAACCTGTGATTTAGAAAGAGGATTGAAAAATATAAATTAATAATTCGAAAATATGGAGATAAGAAGTATAAAAGATTACGTATGTGACAAGATCATGACTCGTGTTGGGACCGGAGGGATCTACAAAAACTCCTAGGATTGGCTCTTACTGACTTTATGCGATTTAAGTTGCAGTACCTAAGACAATAGCAAGAATCGGATTATCCCTTTTATATATTATATATTATATATATATATATATATATATATATATATATATATATATATATATATATATATATATATATATTATAGTTATTGGTTATACATATATATATATTAACTAAGCTTTTAACATGCTTTATCCCCTGACAAGAGGGTAACAGAGGGATCATTAGAAATCGAATAAGGTTTGGTATCTCCAAATAGCCTCACCTCAACATGCTCAGGTCGAGTTTTGTTTCCAATTTCAGGATAAAATTAACTGCCACGCGAGGATCCCAGCGTCCCCATGAGAGTCGCCATTCAGCCTCCCGTGCGCCACGAGGCGTTAGCGTTAAGTATGATATATGTTATAAGCATATGCTGCATATAGTTATGTTATAAAGATAGTTATATATATATATATATATATATATTTATATTATATTTACATATATATATATATATGTTAGTTATATATATATATATATATATATATATATGTTATATATATATTATTATATTACATTATGAGCATATATATATATGTATATATATGTTATAAAGATATGGAGTATAGATATATGAGTTATTACAGAGTATATATATATATATGGCGCAGGAGGTGTTTAACTCGCCGACTTCTTCTTTCGCACGAGGACGCTATAGTTCAATCCATCCCCGCGTAGTAGTTGAGTTTTATCTACCTGGGGCGAGAATTAAAACTCGACCGCGAACACGTTGGTGGCGCAGTTTGGGATAGCCGGCCTTAAAGATCGATTTCCAGTAGTCACCCCGTGTTACACTCAAAAAGGGGATACAGCATCGTTAGGGCAGAGAGAGAAAGATATATATATATATATATTATATATATATATATTATATTATTATACATATATATATATATATATAAATATATAGTATGTATATATATGGCGAGTGTTATTATATATATATGCATATATATATATGCATATATGAAGCGGCGCACGAAAACGCGGCGAAAGTACGTACGATAATCGTGCCCGTTAAACACCCAAACATCAATATTATCCGATGTATGAAAATCGAACTGAAGTACAATA
>JABUQX010047703.1:40000-43308 GCA_015478945.1 Trachelipus rathkii | reverse complement strand
AAAGAGAGGAGATCTAATTAAATGTAGCATAGTATCCAAATATCTTTCATCTTGTATATTTATTGTCACTATATTTAACTTTAGTCCTTAACCCAAAGAACTGCACCTGATGAGGTTTCCGAATACAAGAAACGAAAATTTGTGCTTTAAATCACTATTTATATTAAATAATAAATCTGACTTTAGTATAAAATAACCTTAGACTCTTCTATAATTCTTACTTAAAAAAAGTTCTATTTGCTCGCACATCTAAAATGAGGTTTATTCAGTATATACGGATATAACTAAGCTGGTATCAATATATGCAATTATATATAATATATATAATATATAATATATATATATATATATATAATATTATATATTATAATATATTAATAATATATATTATAATATAATATATATATATATATATAATATATATATATATATATATAATATATATAATTTAGATTTTTATATATAAATATATAGTTGTATATATAAATATATATATATATGATATATATTTACCTATATATATTATATAATATATATTTAACTAATATATTAATATAATATATATATATATAACTAATATACCTAATATAGTCATTAGTTTGAAAAGTTAATTATTTATTAAATATATAAATAAAGCTTCTTTAATTAAATTTAAAAGATTAATAGTGATATACATATATTTAATTAATATTTTATTTTAGTCTTTTAGGTTAATGGTAATAAGTAATGAAACCGTATTGGAAAGGGTTTTTGTAGCAACTTTCATTTATATACTATTTCTGGTCTTGAGCTAATATTTTGAAAGCAAGAAAGCCACCCCACTTCACAATTCGGCCAGGCCCTATTTCAAAGGAAGGGGGGGAAAAAAACCAAAAAATAAAAAAAAAAACAATGGGTATCAATCATTTATTATGTAAAACGTAATCTCTCAGGTGGGGCATACGTGAGTCTTGAAGAGAGGAAAATTGAATACAGCAGGAAAAACAGATGAGGGCAAGGAGTTCCACAAAACGGATGTGGCTGGAAAGAAGGAGGCAGCACAACGAACTATCCCTGAGTCTCCAATTTTTTCAACACAAAATTTGGTAATAGTAAGTCAGCCTTTCTGCTGACGAGGGCGACGGCCAGTGGTGGGGAATACGAGAGGCATTCCCTCAAAACACCTGCGTTGTAATATTATAGAAATATATTAATATAAAATATATATATATATATATATTATAATATATTTATATATAATATATATATCAATATATATATATATATATATATAGTATATATATAATATATATATATATACTATATATATATTTTATATATATATATATATATATATATTTATATATATATATATATTATTATATATATATATATATATATAATATATATATATATATATATATATATATATATATATATATATATATATAATAATATAATATATATATATATTATATATATATATATATAGGGTCTATCCATTTTTTGCGACTTCCGGTCAGTTTTTGATTTTTTTTTTTTTTTTTTTTTTTTATATTGCTACTATATGATCCAACAATGAATTTCAGTGGTAACGGACATGATTAAAAGTTCGAAAAATATTTTAATATTTTTTTAAATCACATTTATGTTAGAATATTGTATCAAAATGAAATATCTCGAAAAGTACGAACTTATACAGAAAAAAAACAATTACATATTTGAAATCCAGCGTACAAAAGCTTATTACAAAAATGTAAAAAAAAAAATCATAAATGAAATATCTCGAAAAATACGACACTTACCGAAAAAACAATTACATATTTGGAATCAGCGTATAAAGCTTATTACAATTTTTTTTTTTTTTTTTTTTTTTTTTTAAAAAAGGGGGGGCTCGAGCCGACGGGGGACAGAAAAGGGACGTTTTCCATACCCCGTAGGGGAGGGCGGAGGAACCCCCGAGACACCCAAATACCAAAGAAGCGGGGTTTCCGGAGGACCCTCCTCAGAGGGGGGGAAATAGTCCTACCCTGTCGTTCCCCGAAAGGCCGAGTGACCCGACTCCTGCCATTTTTTGCGGTTTACCTTGGGTATTCCTTTTAGTTAAAAAAAAATTAAAACTGACGGAGTTAAAACGTAAAAAGTCCTATATATTTTTGAATCTTGTCCGTTACCACTTAAATTGATTGTTAGGATCATATACTAGAAATATATTAAAAAAAAACAAAAAAAAATTCAAAACAGACACAGTCGTAAAACAGAAAGAGGTCCTATCATATATATATATAATATATATATACTATATATAATATATATATATATATATATATATATATATATATATATATATATATATATATATATATATATATATACAATTTAAAAAAAAATTAAAAATTTTTTTATTTAAAGAATTTTTTAATGTTTTTGGATAGAAAAATTAAATTTTTTAAATGATTTTTATTAATTTTTAACAGGAATGAAATGGCCTTATCTAATTACATTATTTTCAATGCATATTACACAATTTTAATATTTAGTAAACCATCCTTTAGCCTTTTTGAGGGAATCTATCCTTTGTGGCATTGAATGTACTAATATTCTGCATGATGTTTGAATGCTTTCATTTCGGTGCCACACATTAATTAGTGATTCAATCAACTGATTTTTATTTGTTATGGTCTCCTTTTTCATTTCTTTTTTTAAAATAGACCACAAATTTTCGATCGGATTCATTTCGGGGCTATTTCCAGGCCATGGTAGTGTTTGGATTCCATGGGATTCCAAAAATTGTGTTACAGTTCGACCTTTGTGACATGGAGCCACATCATGCATAAATATGAAATCTTCATGCATCCAGAACCTTACTTCTTAGCCCAATCCTGCAATTGAGGCAACAGGTGAGATTCAAGGATGGTTTTGTACTGCTCCAGCCTCATTGTACCTTTAACAATCTCTAGTCTACCCGTTCCATACACTGACATCAAGCTCCAAACCATGACCTGAGTTGGATGTTTCACTCTCTGTTGGACACATTCGATATTAAAAGCCTCTCCAGACCTTCTACGAATGTACTGGGAAGATTCATCAGTGCACTGGATGATCGATTCATCACTGAACACGACCTGATGAAAATTAAAAGCCCAATGTAAAATTTTGAAAAAATAAATCAAAATTTCATATCAGGGAATATAAGGAAATATTAATTTTGAAATGAAAACCAATATGAAACTTACATTTTCCCAGTCCATTTCTGTCCAGTTGTTGAACTGCTTTGCCCAAATTAAGCGTCTCTTAACATTTAGTTCGGTTATTTTTTGCTTTTTGCG
>JABUQX010047703.1:32500-35000 GCA_015478945.1 Trachelipus rathkii | reverse complement strand
TAAGTGTGGAACTTTGTTTAATATTAACTGTTTATTAGTGCGTAAAGTTGGTGTTAAGTTTTTGTCGTGTACATTAATTTTCTTAGTTCATAATGATGCTATGTTAGCTTTAATTAATGTGAAAAACATTGTTATGTTAGCATATATTCGCTGGTTAGTATATAAAGAACTCATTTTTGTGCTATGTTTATTCGAAATGATACTCGAAATGCGACGTAAATCAATAGTGTTAATGTAAAATTAACAATGATATGTTAAGAGATATGCTTGAAAAAGTGTGAATAGGTTTAACGTTTTCTACGCTGTGCTAGGTACTTTAGTGTTGTTAAGTTGGGAACTTTGTTAATGTTAGGTAGTTTATTCGAGCGTAAGGTGGTGTTGTTTTGTCATTTGTACATTATATTATTAGTTCTGGTAATGCTTTGTTAGCTTTAATTTAATGTGAAAACAATGTTACTTTAGCATATATTCGTTGTAGTATATAAAGAACCTATTTTTGTACTATGTTTATCCGAAATGGTACTCGATAATGGTGACCTGAATCATTAGATCGAAAGATCAAAGGTCATGGATGGGATGGGTAGGGAGGGTCGGGGAGGGTATACTGAATTTACTGATTTACTGCTCTTGTAAATTCGGTAAACTATTACACTTTACCATGATATTTTATTCAAAGAACTTTTTTATGTTATGTTTGGATAAAACTTTGTTTATTTTTATGTTAATGTTTGGATAAAACTTTGTTATGTCTGCATCTATTTGCTGGATTATGATATTTAGGTAAGGCTATGATAAATTTTTGTTAAATATTAAACTATGATAAGTAAATAACACATGTAACGTTAGCTATGTCATGGTCTTTAAGCTAATCGGACAAGGTTATGATACATTTTTTGCTAAATGTTACTGTGTCTTGTAAGATTAACGTTAAATAAATGTTAGAGATATGCTTGAAAAAAGTATGAATAGATTACGCTTTGCATGCAGTGTTAGTTACTTTACTGGTGTTAAGTGTGGAACTTTGTTAATGTTAACAGTTTATTCGTGGGTAAGTTGTGTTAGGTTTGTCGTTGTACATTATTTTCTTAGTTCATGTTACGCTATGTTAGCTTTATTGATGTGGAAACTTTATTACGTTGGAGTATATTCGTTTATCAGTATGATAATCGGACAAGGCTATGATACATTTTTTGCTAAATGTTACTGTGTCAGTGTAAGATTAACGTTAATATGCTAGAGATATGCTTGAAAAAGTGAGAAAAGGTTACGCTTTGCTTGCAATGTTAGTTACTTTACTGGTGTTAAGTGTGGAACTTTGTTAAAATTGTTAACAGTTTATTCGTGTGTAAGTTGTGTTAGGTTTGTCTTTGTACATTATTTTCTTAGTTCATGTTACCCTATGTTAGTTTTATTGATGTGGGAACTTTATTACGTTAGAGTATATTCGGTGATCAGCATGATAATTAACCAATTTTGTGATAAATTTTAGTTAAATATTACCATGTTAATATAAATTAACATTGTTATGTTAGATATATGCTTGACAAAGTGTGAATGGGTTAGGTTTTGCATACCATGTTAGTTACTTTACTGGTGTTTAAGTATGGAACTTTGTTTAATGTTAACAGTTTATTCGAGCGTAAGGTATGTTAGTTTTGTCATTGTTCAACTTATAATCGTAGCTCAGTTTGATACTATGTTTGCCTTATTGTTGGGAAAAACTTTGTTACGGCTAGCAATATACTCATTTGATACTTGTAATGAATAATTACACACGGTTGTGATAAATTTTGTTAAATATTACTATGTTAATATAAAATATCAGTGATATGTTAGGAAAAGTGTGAATAGGTTACGTCTTTGTGTGCTATGTTAGTTACTTTACTGTTGTTAAGTGTGGAACTTTGTTAACGTTAACAGTTTATTCATGTTTAAGGCGTGTCAGGTTTGTCGTTGTGTATTATATTCGTAGTTCAGATGATGCTAAGTAAGCTTTATTAATGTGAAAACTTTGTTACGTTAGCATATATTCGCTGATCAGTGTATAAAGAATTTGTTTTTATGTTATGTTTATTCAAAATGATACTTGAAATGTGACTTAAATCAATAAATCAAAAGATCCATAGATCAAGGATGAACCGGATAGTGGCCTGGATGGGTGGTTTGATTTACTGATTTACTGTTTAGGGTATGTAAAACATGAACAATTTTAGTAAAAAAATTGACTTGAATCAAGAATCAATAGATCAATAGATCAATAGATCACAACTGGACAGGAGGGTGGTTGGATGGTGATTTGATTTACTGATTTACTGCTTTAGGGTATGTAAAACATGACAATTTTGGTAAAAAATTTGACTTGAATCAATAGATCAATAGATCAATAGATCAATAGATCACAACTGGACAGGAGGGTGGTTGGATGGTGGTATGATTTACTGATTTTACTGATTTACTGCTTTAGGGTATGTAAAAACATAAATTTGTAAGTTATAAACAT
>JABUQX010047703.1:22500-30000 GCA_015478945.1 Trachelipus rathkii | reverse complement strand
CAGCTATCACAAGTAAATTTATAAATAATTGAGGATCGAAGAGCTTCAGGGACATGGTCCTTATGGTTGCAAAACGAAGAGATCGTGGATGAGGTTGTGAATACTAAATTAACATTCAATTGGGGAAAATAGCTTTGTAAGAGGGAGGATAATTCTTTACGAAGTTTCGTGAAAATGTGTTCATAAAAAGGTAATTTTATATACAAACTGCATTTTAAAGCCGAATACGTTAGAGGTTTGGGTGTGGAAAGCGAGTTCAGAAAATCCTTTATGTACTTATGGACTAATGAAGCGGGGTAACAATTATTTTTAAAAAAATTTAAGAGAAAATTAAATTCTTCATGCATGAGACGGTAATTAGAACTAAGGTGATAGGCGCTATATATTAAAGTTTTAATACTTTTACATTTATATATAAGTGGGGTGTGACTAAAAAAATTTAAACCCTGACCCGAAAAAGTTTTTTATTTTATAATAATAATAATAATAATAATAATAATATTCTTAATTAACATATCCAAAAATGGAATGGTGCCGTCAACTTCTTCTTCCTTTGTAAAGTTAATATTATTCAGTTGTGTGTTTAAATAATCAAAGAAAGGGAGTACTTCATTTCTGTTTGAAAAAAGTAGAAAGGTATCGTCCATGAATCTTTTATAATGAACTAGTCTAAAAGAGGGTGGACAATTCTGTAGCCAGATCTTTTCATAGTGACTTAGGTATGAATTGGCAAGGGTGGCACTGAGTGGAGAACCCATAGCTAAGGAATCAGTTTGTTGGTATAATTTGTTATTAAAAAAGAAATAAGTATCTTGGGTGGCTAAATTCAGCAAAGTTTTAAATTCAGACCTGGTGAAGCCATGAAATTCGTTATTTAAATGAAAAATATCTTCCAATAGAAAGTCAATTGCATCTCTTATGGGGATATTTGTATATAAAGATTCCACATCAAAACTTGTCATAAAAAAGCTATTCAAATTAATGCCTAAAAGCCAGTTTTTGAAGCTGTAGGAATTTTTTATTATGTAATCATTAGTGGCAAAGGGGGTCAGAAGGGGTACTAGGAATTTTGCTAATTTATAGTTATGAGTATTAAAGGCAGCCAGGATGGGGCGGATGGGGATATTAACTTTATGTATCTTGGGGAGACCATATAAAATACCTGGGGAAGAGCTGTGAGAGTATATATCATTAAATAATGTTTTATCAATCTTATTAATTTTCAATAATTTACGTAAAAAACGGTTAATTTTTTTCTTCTTCCTTTGTAAAGTTAATATTATTCAGTTGTGTGTTTAAATAATCAAAGAAAGGGAGTACTTCATTTCTGTTTGAAAAAAGTAGAAAGGTATCGTCCATGAGTCTTTTATAATGAACTGGTCTAAAAGAGGGTGGACAATTCTGTAGCCAGATCTTTTCATAGTGACTTAGGTATGAATTGGCAAGGGTGGCACTGAGTGGAGAACCCATAGCTAAGGAATCAGTTTGTTGGTATAATTTGTTATTAAAAAAGAAATAAGTATCTTGGGTGGCTAAATTCAACAAAGTTTTAAATTCAGACCTGGTGAAGCCATGAAATTCGTTATTTAAATGAAAAATATCTTCCAATAGAAAGTCAATTGCATCTCTTATGGGGATATTTGTATATAAAGATTCCACATCAAAACTTGTCATAAAAAAGCTATTCAAATTAATGCCTAAAAGCCAGTTTTTGAAGCTATAGGAATTTTTTATTATGTAATCATTAGTGGCAAAGGGGGTCAGAAGGGGTACTAGGAATTTTGCTAATTTATAGTTATGAGTATTAAAGGCAGCCAGGATGGGGCGGATGGGGATATTAACTTTATGTATCTTGGGGAGACCATATAAAATACCTGGGGAAGAGCCGTGAGAGTATATATCATTAAATAATGTTTTATCAATCTTATTAATTTTCAATAATTTACGTAAAAAACGGTTAATTTTTTCTTCCAAGTTAAGTGACAGAATCAATGGGTCTTTATTCAGAATTGGGGTGAATTTGGTTGTGTCGGAAATGATATCAAGAATTTTACTAATATAGTCAGCTTTATCTAAGAGGACGACACCTAAACCTTTATCTGGTTTGCAAATAATTGTTGAATGATCATTCTTAATTGATTTTAATGTAATTATATCTGACTTTGAAACTAAGTACGAAAAAATTTTTGAAGGGTTAAATTTAAAATAAAATTTCTGGGCCAAAAGTTTCATCTTAAGGGTAACTGTGATAAAATCGGAATTATAAGGTTCATGATTCCTTAGAATACAAATCAATCTTTCAAAAGCACTAAAATATTTATAAAAATTAATGCGATAAATAGGTAAACAAAAATTCAGGCCTAATCCTAAAAGTCTTCTTTCATTAGTTGTTAAGACTTTCGATGAAAAATTAAATATATATTTATCGGAGTTTGAAGAGAGATCACTTTTATGTATATTCAGAGCTTTTAACTTATTTTCATGACGGGTTCTACAATGTTTCAGACGGTCACTCACACGTTTAGAAATCTTATTGGTAATAAACATAAAGTCTAAAAAGGTTAAATTTGCCTTCAACTCATCATGGTTAACTTTAAATTGTCGGTCTATTTTCTTAATTTCTTTGTTCTTAAAAGATATTTCATTGTTCAACAACTTAAACTGAAAACCTTTATAAATATTACTATTGTATAGACGTTTAGAAAAAAGTTTAAATTTAATAAAACCTGGAATTACACTGTATGCTTTACAGGTATTTAGGAAAGCGACGTCCAGTTTCCTCTTCTGAAGTTTAAATGTGAGGCCCTCGTAACATCTAATAGTTTTAAGCGTTGCTTGGCCATACTTGCGATAAATACAATCAATCCAGTTTCTATGGGATGGGAATTTCAATTTGAATAGGAAAAGCAATACTAGGGCCTTCCACATATTAAACTTTATTCGAAATTACAACGTTTCGGAAATGGCAATTTCCATCATCAGGTGAAAACACTATAAAATAAAACAAAAATAATTTTAAGTACACAAAATTCTATAAAAATTTAAGTGATTAGTTATTTAAATATAATATAATATACATATGTAGTACAGTATACACTAGAATAACTCTGTGATCAAAATCAAAGGTTTAAATATTACAAAATTTGATCATAATTAGAAAAACAAAACAAAACGTCGCCCTCCGTCGGTAAACAAACAAAGATTACACATCAAACAAAAACAAATAAATGATTCGAAATTCTATATTAATGGGCAACTAAATTAAAATGGAATATTAAAGTATTAACAGCACCAGAAAAATTCTCAAAACTCACCAGACAAGTCTCAGACATCTTCAAGTTTCTTATTATGGAATGTAAACAGACATGAACTGTGTTGACTGTTTCCGAGTTAAAGTAGCTGTAGTTTAAATGGGCCGGAATCACTATTAAGAGAGGGTTTAATGTTGTGAATGTACAAAGTTTCTAAAATATGTAGGTTGGTTGTCGAATTTGTTTGGGTTAATATATTAAAATTATTGTAGTTAAAGGTGTGGTCTTGAGTATGTGAGTGATCTCTAATAGCTGAATGGGAAGGGGAATTCAACCAAGTTTTGGTACGGGTAGAAATGCCTCTGTGCTCGTCTATCCTCACGTGGTATTGGCGGGAGGTACTGCCAATATAGATAGCATTACAGCTATCACAAGTAAATTTATAAATAATTGAGGATCGAAGAGCTTCAGGGACATGGTCCTTATGGTTGCAAAACGAAGAGATCGTGGATGAGGTTGTGAATACTAAATTAACATTCAATTGGGGAAAATAGCTTTGTAAGAGGGAGGATAATTCTTTACGAAGTTTTGAACACATTTTCACGAAACGTCGTAATTTTATATACAAACTGCATTTTAAAGCCGAATACGTTAGAGGTTTGGGTGTGGAACGCGAGTTCAGAAAATCCTTTATGTACTTATGGACTAATGAAGCGGGGTAACAATTATTTTTAAAAAAATTTAAGAGAAAATTAAATTCTTCATGCATGAGACGGTAATTAGAACTAAGGTGATAGGCCCTATATACTAAAGTTTTAATACTGTTACATTTATATATAAGTGGGGTGTGACTAAAAAAAATTAAACCCTGACCCGAAAAAGTTTTTTTACGATAAACATTTATGGTAAAATTTACATCTGTTTTCTTAATTAACATATCCAAAAATGGAATGGTGCCGTCAACTTCTTCTTCCTTTGTAAAGTTAATATTATTCAGTTGTGTGTTTAAATAATCAAAGAAAGGGAGTACTTCATTTCTGTTTGAAAAAAGTAAAAAGGTATCGTCCATGAATCTTTTATAATGAACTGGTCTAAAAGAGGGTGGACAATTCTGTAGCCAGATCTTTTCATAGTGACTTAGGTATGAATTGGCAAGGGTGGCACTGAGTGGAGAACCCATAGCTAAGGAATCAGTTTGTTGGTATAATTTGTTATTAAAAAAGAAATAAGTATCTTGGGTGGCTAAATTCAGTAAAGTTTTTCAAACTAAAGGAAGCCAAAACTTGGTTGAATTCCCCTTCCCATTCAGCTATTAGAGATCACTCACATACTCAAGACCACACCTTTAACTACAATAATTTTAATATATTAACCCAAACAAATTCGACAACCAACCTACATATTTTAGAAACTTTGTACATTCACAACATTAAACCCTCTCTTAATAGTGATTCCGGCCCATTTAAACTACAGCTACTTTAACTCGGAAACAGTCAACACAGTTCATGTCTGTTTACATTCAATAATAAGAAACTTGAAGATGTCTGAGACTTGTCTGGTGAGTTTTGAGAATTTTTCTGGTGCTGTTAATACTTTAATATTCCATTTTAATTTAGTTGCCCATTAATATAGAATTTCGAATCATTTATTTGTTTTTGTTTGATGTGTAATCTTTGTTGTTTACCGACGGAGGGCGACGTTTTGTTTTGTTTTTCTAATTATGATCAAATTTTGTAATATTTAAACCTTTGATTTTGATCACAGAGTTATTCTAGTGTATACTGTACTACATATGTATATTATATTATATTTAAATAACTAATCACTTAAATTTTTATAGAATTTTGTGTACTTAAAATTATTTTTGTTTTATTTTATAGTGTTTTCACCTGATGATGGAAATTGCCATTTCCGAAACGTTGTAATTTCGAATAAAGTTTAATATGTGGAAGGCCCTAGTATTGCTTTTCCTATTCAAATTGAAATTCCCATCCCATAGAAACTGGATTGACTGTATTTATCGCAAGTATGGCCAAGCAACGCTTAAAACTATTAGATGTTACGAGGGCCTCACATTTAAACTTCAGAAGAGGAAACTGGACGTCGCTTTCCTAAATACCTGTAAAGCATACAGTGTAATTCCAGGTTTTATTAAATATAAACTTTTTTCTAAACGTCTATACAATAGTAATATTTATAAAGGTTTTCAGTTTAAGTTGTTGAACAATGAAATATCTTTTAAGAACAAAGAAATTAAGAAAATAGACCGACAATTTAAAGTTAACCATGATGAGTTGAAGGCAAATTTAACCTTTTTAGACTTTATGTTTATTACCAATAAGATTTCTAAACGTGTGAGTGACCGTCTGAAACATTGTAGAACCCGTCATGAAAATAAGTTAAAAGCTCTGAATATACATAAAAGTGATCTCTCTTCAAACTCCGATAAATATATATTTAATTTTTCATCGAAAGTCTTAACAACTAATGAAAGAAGACTTTTAGGATTAGGCCTGAATTTTTGTTTACCTATTTATCGCATTAATTTTTATAAATATTTTAGTGCTTTTGAAAGATTGATTTGTATTCTAAGGAATCATGAACCTTATAATTCCGATTTTATCACAGTTACCCTTAAGATGAAACTTTTGGCCCAGAAATTTTATTTTAAATTTAACCCTTCAAAAATTTTTTCGTACTTAGTTTCAAAGTCAGATATAATTACATTAAAATCAATTAAGAATGATCATTCAACAATTATTTGCAAACCAGATAAAGGTTTAGGTGTCGTCCTCTTAGATAAAGCTGACTATATTAGTAAAATTCTTGATATCATTTCCGACACAACCAAATTCACCCCAATTCTGAATAAAGACCCATTGATTCTGTCACTTAACTTGGAAGAAAAAATTAACCGTTTTTTACGTAAATTATTGAAAATTAATAAGATTGATAAAACATTATTTAATGATATATACTCTCACGGCTCTTCCCCAGGTATTTTATATGGTCTCCCCAAGATACATAAAGTTAATATCCCCATCCGCCCCATCCTGGCTGCCTTTAATACTCATAACTATAAATTAGCAAAATTCCTAGTACCCCTTCTGACCCCCTTTGCCACTAATGATTACATAATAAAAAATTCCTACAGCTTCAAAAACTGGCTTTTAGGCATTAATTTGAATAGTTTTTTTTATGACAAGTTTTGATGTGGAATCTTTGTATACAAATATCCCCATAAGAGATGCAATTGACTTTCTATTGGAAGATATTTTTCATTTAAATAACGAATTTCATGGCTTCACCAGGTCTGAATTTAAAACTTTACTGAATTTAGCCACCCAAGATACTTATTTCTTTTTTAATAACAAATTATACCAACAAACTGATTCCTTAGCTATGGGTTCTCCACTCAGTGCCACCCTTGCCAATTCATACCTAAGTCACTATGAAAAGATCTGGCTACAGAATTGTCCACCCTCTTTTAGACCAGTTCATTATAAAAGATTCATGGACGATACCTTTCTACTTTTTTCAAACAGAAATGAAGTACTCCCTTTTTTTGATTATTTAAATACACAACTGAATAATATTAACTTTACAAAGGAAGAAGAAGTTGACGGCACCATTCCATTTTTGGATATGTTAATTAAGAAAACAGATGTAAATTTTACCATAAATGTTTATCGTAAAAAAACTTTTTCGGGTCAGGGTTTAAATTTTTTTAGTCACACCCCACTTAAATATAAATGTAACAGTATTAAAACTTTAGTATATAGGGCCTATCACCTTAGTTCTAATTACCGTCTCATGCATGAAGAATTTAATTTTCTCTTAAATTTTTTTAAAAATAATTGTTACCCCGCTTCATTAGTCCATAAGTACATAAAGGATTTTCTGAACTCGCGTTCCACACCCAAACCTCTAACGTATTCGGCTTTAAAATGCAGTTTGTATATAAAATTACCTTTTTATGAACACATTTTCACGAAACTTCGTAAAGAATTATCCTCCCTCTTACAAAGCTATTTTCCCCAATTGAATGTTAATTTAGTATTCACAACTTTATATATCTCTGGGGAGACCAACCATAAGGACCATGTCCCTGAAGCTCTTCGATCCTCAATTATTTATAAATTTACTTGTGATAGCTGTAATGCTATCTATATTGGCAGTACCTCCCGCCAATACCACGTGAGGATAGACGAGCACAGAGGCATTTCTACCCGTACCAAAACTTGGTTGA